>WTSP01013606.1:0-73956 GCA_025331215.1 Actenoides lindsayi | reverse complement strand
TGCTGAGGGACATGGTTTAGGGACCCTGGCAGTGCAGGGTGAATGGTTGGACTCGATGATCTTAAAGGTCTCTTCCAGCCAGACGATTCTATGATTCTATGTGCTGACACAAGCTTAAATCTTTTCATCCTTTCTTTTAAATAAAGCAATCTGAGGCAGCTTAGCTTCAGTGGAAACTCAATAAATTCACAGAGCAGAGGTAGCAGACCATCTTCCTAATGAGGACACTGAGAACACACAGTCCTAACTCTACCTTCTGCTCCAGTATAAGCATCACTTCAGCTCAGCATGCCTTAGTTTCTCCATCTGTACAATGGTACTAACAGCACTTTCAAGAGGGCTCTGATTCATCATCTGCTCATATCCTGGATTACCATCTTTGTTAGAAATAACTTTGGATCTTCTAATACAATTAATTGCTAATATTTGTGTGTGTGTGAGAAACAGTTTCCTGTAACAGTTTAAGAATTTTTATCACAATGCTTTGCAGGAAAAAAAAAAAAAGCTTGCAATAAAAAGAAATAAACAGCTAAGACTTCCCTAATGGTTACCTGATCCTTTAACTACCAAGTTTGACCTGGCTCTAAGGGTGTTGTCTTCATCAGCAGTAAGTCCCAGAAGCTGTCATTTAAACTTCTTTACACTACTTACCTTTCTAACTAGGAATCAATCAATGAAAGAGCGCAATTCATACGTTACATACAGTATATTAATAAAATTGTGAATGAATGAATTGTATGAAAAGTCCGAAGGAGAAGCTGGAAAGTCAATGATTATCCTGCTGAGGCTTCCATAGAGACAGACACAATAGTTATGACACTCCTATGGTATGCGTGACACAGATTTCTGTTTTGAGCGTAAAATTCACAGGCAGTAAAAAAGGATTTCTAAATTTGAAATCTTTTTGATTCAAAATACTCTGTTTTCTGGCTTGGTTATACATTTAAGGAGAATGAACAAGACAGAGCTGCAGAAGTACATGGATAAGCCAAGTATTTTCAAACTGGGACAAAAGGAAGAGAGCTCTGCACTCTGCAGCCCCTGGAGCTGCTGTTTACACCCCTAAGCTCAACTCTCCTAAACTTACTCTGGCAAGAGGGCAGGGAGCCTCTCTGCTACTTGAGTAGAAGCTGCATGTCCATCTGACCGATAACTCACCTGAAGCAAGAACCTCTGGTTCTGCAGGGGGAATGGATCCTCCAGTCCAAGGGCAGTCCCAGGGACTGCAAACTGGCATGGCTCAAGGCAGGAAAACAGCTCTGCTGCAGAACTAGAGCCCCCTGATTTCTTTTTGGCATACTGCACTCACAGACAAGCACTGCTGGGACTTCCTCGGCATTTCTCATGTTTTCTGTGCTGCATGATTATGTGCTCTGTTTTTCAGAAAGCTTTTGGGATAACAAGGCATCTGTCCTTGTGAGCAGAGTGGAACTGTGGAAAAGCAATGGATGATCACCACAGTTTAAGATGTTCAGCCTGTAACCTCATGGCCTATCATCCCAAACTGCACAAGCTACTGAGAAACTGGTACCTGAAGAATGAGAAGGTTGATGAGACCCTGATAAGAGATTACGTTGCAAACCTAAGTTAGATTATTGCAGAAAAAATACTGCCTCATGGTGAGAAAGTTCTGGAGTTGGAGAGACTTGTAGGACTAAACTGGGAGTGGTAACGGTGGATTGTACCTTGGTGCTTTTTGTTCTACAACCTCACTTTTCAAGCTCTTTATAGAAAAGAAAAAATAGAAACCTTAACATGATGGAAGGAAGAATACATAAATTATATGGCATTTGAAGAGATCCTAAATTCTTATGCAGGGCTATTCAGATGTTTAAATGTGATTAGGGATGGGGCAACATTGAGAGCCAATTCACTCCTTGCAAGAGAAAGGCAAGCTCCATTATCTGCACAGCTTATGGGGAGCAGTGTCATCCCAGCACAGCAGGTGGGTGCTTGGAGGATGGCATGAGACACCACAGCTTTCAGCTCTTACCATGACCAGCAGAGCCTAAGAGTACTGAGAGGAGGTATTTGAGTCCCACCAACAGAGACCTGAACCTGCAGTGCCTACCAGGTAGTCCTGGCCCTCCTGAGAGATGGCTCATCCCTTCCTGCAGCACCGGCAGCCAGGTTTACTGTGGCAGCTACTAAAGTCAGACAACTTCTTGTTCGGCATGAATCATCGGTGCTGCTGCTCCTCACATTTTCAAGCCTGTTTTTGTAACCAGGACAGCCTGAGACAGTTTTCTGAAGCAAGCACTTAGCTAACAGTGTAGTTTTGGCAGCTGAGGCTTTAGGCACATTCCTATTATTCCTATGCCTTGATGCAGCCTGCTGAAACCCCGCTGAGCCAAACTAAGCAAGCCCAGCATGATCAGAGTCTGAACACTGGCAGTTTGCTGAGAGGAAATGCATGGCTCTCAGCAGAGCACCTCTTCACTCCCAGAGGCAAGGTGAGGGGAGAGGGAAAAACCCAGAGGAGGAGGAGTAAGAGAGGGGAAGAGATAGCTAAACACAAACTAGCTGATATGAAATGGGAGTGATGATGTAGTCATTGTAGGAGGAGATCAAAACTAAACCGAAAGTAGGTCCAAGATTTGATTAACTGATGAGAGGTGCTGTTTCTTTTGGCCAGTAGAGAAGGGAGGACTCTTATCACACTGTTGTTCATCATCTTGCTCCTCAGTCATTTTCTAAGCAAAACTAAACTATACTGGTTGCATTAAGTATGCCCAGCAGGAATGGTCAACAAGAGTATAACAGTTAAGAGTCTCTAACACAGTAATGAGAAAACCGAAGGTTGTGAATATTTGACAATACAAATAAGCCCATGTTCTTAGCACCAACCAGAAACACCTTGCACTGGAAATAAGACGGAGTCCCTCAAAGTTCAACATATGAAGGGTATTCCTACTCTTGTACCCTGACGACAGGAAAAACAATTGCAGAAAACTTTTGGTATCCAGCAAATGATAGGAGTCTTGGTGCACAGTATCACCACCACATGACATCAACTGGGAGAGCAGTGTCCCCTTCCAGTGTGCTAATGCTGCAGCACTGTCCATCTTCCCCTCCTGTTGATGCACAGTGACACCATTAAGTTCCTACTGGGTACAGCAGAAGCAGTACCTACAGTCAGCTGTGCTGGAAGAGCAAAATCAATCTCTATAAGGATACAGCTAAAAATAATCAAGTTTAGTTCTGCAATTAAAGTTGAATATAGTAAAAGCTGCAACCTTTAATAAAGACAACTCATGATTAGACATGATGTCAGGCATTAAAAATTTAATCCAAACAACTTGTCTGTTTCACTACAAATAGCAAACTTGAATGTCCTGGCAAACTGTAAGGACATGATTTACAAATACTAGGTAATATTTGGATCCTACATTATAAGCAGTACTTCAGTCTTTCTGAGAAATGAAAATTACTTCATTCTGGGCTTAGCTTGGTCATTTCAATAGCCCAAGCTTCATAAGACATATAAACCAAAATTGTACGTATTGAACTCAATATGTACAGACTTTTGTTTTGGTCAGAGACCACACAACTAGTGTCCACCAACAATATTTCTCATTGCATTGAGGCTTTTTGCAGTACAGTTCTATTAAACTTCTAATCAGGACTGGCAATCTGTTATAATCTCACGGCCTTTTGAACTGGAGTGGTTACTAGTGTTAATAACTACATCATATGCAGATTCTGAAAAAGCAGTTTTACTTTCTTTTCCTTGAATTCACATAAGTAATTGGGTAATTTTTCCAAACTGCTTTGCCCTACCACCTAACTGTTCCCCAGAGTCCTACACTGAAACCTGACCTCCAGTTAACTTGGTTTTTTCTAATGTATGTTTGAAAACTTTCCAAATGAATGCCATTAACTCTATGTCTTTTGCAACAAGTAGTCATGATACAGAGTAGGCCAGAAGACTCTGTATACTTACAAAGAAAACTCTTCGGATTCCAGGTGCCAGTCTTTCTGTTTTCAGCTTCCAGACCAAAGGCAAAGGAGAGTTGAGAAGAAACACAAGAGGTTTCTGATGAATATGCACTGATGAAATCGGATTCAAATGTAACGTGACCTACGGAAACACAGAAATACGTGAATATTTACTTAAGTTTCAAACTGAAGTGTAACTTGAAGCAATGTATCAAAGGTCATTTTTATACCTATTATGGATTTCAGATCTCTTGACTCAAGATTATAGACTAATCTACTTCCAAAGGAAAAAAAAAATAAAAAAAGGAGAGAAAGTCAGTCAACAGAGCACAGATAATAGAAAGAAT
The DNA here is from genome assembly GCA_025331215.1 of Actenoides lindsayi. NCBI lineage: Eukaryota > Metazoa > Chordata > Aves > Coraciiformes > Alcedinidae > Actenoides > Actenoides lindsayi. The sequence goes on along the minus strand of WTSP01013606.1, from coordinate 69,670 downwards.
GAAATAGTTAACAGTTGTGGTCTGTGCTTGCAAAGCACTGCTAAAGTGTTTAAGAAAACCTTGGCAAATGCTGATGAAAAATAGCTTATGCAAAAGGTCAAACCACTAAACTGAGAGTTGGAGAACAACGAGATAAAAAGAATTGCAACGCAAACTCCGATTTCTGGTTTCTAGATGGTATCCTACAAAGCTGGCTTAGAGTACAAACCTCATCTGCTGATGTTATTAGAGTATAAATCTAACCTGCAAGACAAATAAAACTAAACAAACAAAAAAACAGGAGGAACTAATCCAAAGACACAAATAAGCCCTATACTAGTTTATGGAAGGAATTCCAGCAGAAGTGCTAATATACGTAATAGAAAATGCCTGTCTTCTGAAACTAAAAGGGTACAAGGTAAAAATGATTCCAAGAAAGTAGACATCACAAATGTGAAGCAACCTGTTCAGAAGTGATTTTTAAGCTACCAGTTTGTGGTTGCTGGAAGCCCCTCCTGCCCAGCTCCTCATAACCCAGTGTTGTCATTTTAGAAAGGGGCTGATGGGGGACAAACCCTAATCAAACGCATGACAGAACACCCTGTCAGTTCTCAGCATATAGCAACCTGCAGTCAAAATCATAGTGATTTGGAAGTATCTAATAAGCTTTTTAATCAGTCAGCATGTGGCTTAATAGTTCATCCTGTTTTATAGGAGAAGAACGTTTAGTGTGCAGTGGAGAGATGATATATCCCAGAGACTCGGCAGGCAAGCTGATATCTCACAACAGTGAGTGGCAGGTGGGTTCCCTGACAAACAACCACAGCTCTTTCTAGAAAAAGAATGGAGGGAGCAAACATGAACACAACAACCAGTTTGAGTGGTGGCACACAGAGATGAGCATACAGACTTAATTTTGTCTCCTGATAGATAATTTGGAAGGAAATCTGAGATGGGGAGGCCGCTATGTATAGTTTATTGCATTATCCTAGTATGGTGGTAAGCATCACTTAGTTTACCATTAAAGTAAATGCACATTCATCTGGCAAACTAACTAGATGAAAGCTAGAGACCAAACTGAGTATTAGGTACCTGCTACTGTTGAAAAATCTTTCCAGGAGAAAAAGTTATGTCTCTCTCTCTTTTTTTTTTTTTTAGTTTTTATTTTACTTCCCCCCCAATGTGAATAGTTCACCATCACTGCAAAGTGGAAGTCAAATCTAGACCTTCAGGTCTGACAGACACCTGGTGAAGAGAAGAAAGATCTTTCTCTGCTACGTAACAGCTTGTGAAAAAGCTAGCAGATAACTGGCTGTGTCACCACATCAATTGGTAAGCAGATGCTTACATGAAGAATTTACTCGATTCTTAAAAGCCACTGAACAAACATGTCTCAAGTCCCCACATGCCAAATCACCTCTGGGGGCACCAAGGATATCCCTACCTTCAGTTTTGTTATGCTTGATTACAACTTGTTGGGAAACTGGCATTAAAAGAATAATTCCATATTTGTACCCAAACGAGCATCTTTTCTCCTCGGCAGGCAGCAGCCCGAGGCAGCGCTGGTCCTTCCTGGAAGAAGGCTGGGCTTGGCCACCTCCCCCCCAAAGGCAGCCACCTTTCTCATTGCTTGGCCTCTCCTGGCAGGAGGCAGAGTTGTATTTATGCATTTCCAAAAGGAAATGTTAAGTACCACATACTACCACATCTTCTGGAGACCACATTTCCTCTCTATTTTCTGCCTCAAAAGAATAAACTACCTCATTTTAGGAAACTGCAGGTTGTTGGGCTCTGAATGCTAATAGGATGACAGAGACGTCAAATGCCAAATGCTTGTGATCTTAGTTCTAAAACAGTATCGGTAACAGTTATATACGGTATCATGCTAGAGAGCCAAAATCTTTTAGCTGAAAATAAGATAGAAGATTACGTTGTTTTACAAGGCTCGCAACTTTGTTGTTCTGTCTAGGAACAGGGGCAAAAGTAGAAACAAGTGTTTAGAACTGCTGATAAACTCATGGCTATTAAAAAGCTTTCATTAGTTCTTGTGGGTTTTCAGCTGTAATCATAGCTAATTAGTAATAAGCTGCCTAAACTATTAAAAATAATTATCTTCTTCTGGGGTTATGTTCTCTCACAAGCAATAAAAATACAGTAATCTAAGTTTACCAAAGTAGCCCGGTTATATCTTTTGCTGTCTTGATCTGGCAAATACTATTTCAAATTTTATTCTGGTATTTTTTTCAGCTCCAAATGGCATAAAATGCATTTAATTTCAAACTCTCTAAACTTCAAGGTGTCAAAATCTTCAACAGTGAATGGAGTAAACACACCCATTTTTATTATATGTATCCATAGCCAAATTTTCACGCGCAATAACAACTGGTTTCTTCTAATCCAAAAGGAAGCCAAGTCTAATGTAAATACTGATTACATTAATATAGGCTTACATGCTTAAACAACCAAGAGTAGAAGAACAGTAACAATCCCCTCACCCTGGCCAAAGGGAGCACTCAGCCTGTGTTTCCATCCTGGTTGTGTTTGTATTAGAATGTCAAGTCAATGCAAAGAAGAAACTTCTATAAGAAATTTTTCAAATGTTTGCTATTTAAAACTTCTGTTATTTATTAAAACCAGAAGTGATACAAGAAATGCAACACACTCTGAAAACTTCATCCTAGAAACAGCTAGGCCAAGTCCTTTGGGTAATAAGGAAATGGAGAAGGATCTCTGTTTCAACTGATCTCAGACAAGTTTATTCAAAGCCAATGTCTAACACACAAGACAGATGTTTTAAACTTCATGAAGATTCCTGCCTGTTGGTATGGTCACATGAGAGAGCATACAGAGCAATCATACTACCTTAGTATGAAAGTCAGAGACTCTTTGCAACTGAATCTACTATCGGATTTCAAAGTTGTCATTCCTTTAGGTTTTGGAAATTAAATATGTATATTATATACACATATATAATTATTCCCATACATGCATGGAATTAATCAACAAAGTTTGAGTCATATTCAGACGTGGTGATACATCTATCCATGCCTTGGCTAGAACTGTAGGATAAGTTCTATCACATAATGGAATTTTCCTACATTTCTGCCTGAAAAGTGCAGACTGATCCTTTAAAGAAAATCTACAGGACTTTAGTACAAAATCAGTCAATTTTTCATAAGTAAATTAATTGTTCCTGTGAAAATTTTCAGAATAAATGTAATTTCGCATTACTGCACTCAATTTGATCATGAATCAGCAACAAAACACATAACGTGGAATTCATATTCCTAATCCTAAACTTGAGGAAATGTAGTTAATATCAGCATGCTTCTGCAGCAGCCTGTCACTATATTCCTTGGCATATATATCACCTGTCACTATATTTCTTGGCGTAACAGAGTCCTCAGCACCAATGTGGTTTTCCAGACTGAAAGAAACCCTGCTGCTCAAAGGGAGAAAAAAAAAAAAAAAAGAGAAAAGGAAAAGCTGCTCAAAAACTGCTCAGAACCATACTGATCATCAGATTTTTCAGAATTCATTTTTGCTTGAGTGCTAGCACAGGGTAGACTAGCTCTCCCCTACTTAAAAGTTCTACAAAATTAACAGGCTCCTCATCACATAACTATTCCCGCCCCCCCCCCCCCCATATGTAAGATTGTCCTCATCACCGTTTGTGCTTGATGATACACAACAGTGATATGTATTATGGGAGACTTGCTCCTTGGAAACACTTCTCAAGCAAACTGCTGGGGAATTACTAGAATTCAAGAGCTTTTTGCCAACAACCTAGCTGCCAAGCATATGGCTTTTACTGTGCATTCAGTGGGCTATCATGCAGAAATTTCAGCCCAAGTAGGTAGGCACAGTCAAAACAGCTCACCAGAAAGGCGAGAGGTGTTTGTGTGGAAGGTAGTGGTTTGAACTGCGTAGGCCAAGCAAGAAAGAGCCTGGACGTTGACTATGCACCAGAGGTAAGTAAATGCCTCTTCCACTTCTGCTTTAGATATTGAAAGATTTAACAGGACTCTAAGATGTTAGGAGCTTATGACATTGATGCAAGCACAAGTTCTACACTTGAGCTGTACTGGCACCTTCAGCATGACACCATCCCTCTCTCTAACTCTGCCTTGTTAAGCTTTCTGCTGTCACATTTGTGCTCCTACTTTCTTGCCCCTTTGCCAACTTCTGGCATGGCTGTCTTCATCCACAGTGCTGCAGTGGAAGATCCTCACCCCTACTCTCTACAGCACTTGATTTCTCAACATGTCTCATCATTTCTGCTTGAGTGTCCCCATTGTGGCTCTGGTTAAACCATATATTGGCTGAACCCTAAGTGGTGCTCCCCTTCCCCCAGCCACCTTTCTGTCTTGTCACAGCTTACAAGCTCTTCAGGGCACATCCTTTCTCAAATATCTATAGTTGATAGCATCTTCTAAACACTCCACAAATTAATAGAAAGGTACTGGATCACTTCAGTCTAACAAACAAGATGTTTCTAATTAATAGCAGCAGAACTAGCTATAAATCTCCCCTTTCTTTTTGTATTTTCACTGGCAGAATCCATATTATTAAATATTTACATGAAGCATTGCCCAGAAACTCCATCAGAAACCAGTCCTACACGTGTTCATTGCTATACAGCTAGAGATGAACACATGGTGTGAAATTCTGAACCACTGAACTCTGTGGTAAAATTCATTACTTTTTCCTGAAACTCCCATATAAGTTCTTTTGTTGCCTTTTTTTTGGTTGGTTGTTTTTTTGTTTTGTTTTTTTTTAAAGAGGTATCTAAAAAGAGATGTTCTCCATCTACTCTTATAGGTTCAAACTAGATCATAAAATATACACATTTTGTACTTCTCAGCTACATATTACCTCAGTCAAAGTCTTCTGAATCTCAGACAGCTCTGTGAGCAGTTTGGTCAAACAATACCAAAAGAAAATGACACCAAAATCGTGAAATGGACTAAAGCACTTTTAGGCCACCTAGTCCATTTAACAAGCAGCTGCTATTGCTCTGCCCAAGTTATTGTTAATACATATCAAAGGACAGCACATTAACCAAGCAGACAACAGCTTAACAAGAGTACAGGAAAATAAGTCAATGTAGTCCAACACATCCCTGGCTCCCAGTGAGGGGCTAATTTCATCACTGAGCTGTTGTACAGCCAGCATTTTCATTGTGCAATCAACAGCTTGGCCAGACCTTCTGGACATGCGTGTCAGCAACGGTCCTCTCAGCAAGGCTGAGCTTCAGCAGCTGCTTGCAAGAGCGAGATCCTCTTCCAGACTTACACCCACCCTTCAGCACACATGCCTCCAAATAATACATGGCTAACTTGTGAGGAATACCACAACTTGGTCACAGGTGAAAACTGAAGATTAAAGCTAGTCTAAAAATCTCACACCACAACCTAGACGTTCATTTTTTAAAAGCACACCAAGAACAAAGCCTGTCACTGCGATGGATACGTGAACCACGGAGAACATCTGGCGGTTCTGCTAGAAGGCATTCTTTAATATATGTTATAAAAACTGTGAGAAAAGAAATACTTAAAAAGATACCATATTTCATGGATGCCATGTCTAGCAAACTTAGGCTGGCATTACTTAGCCAGCTGTATTTACATGTGTTCATGCTGGTCACTGCTGTCTGCAGAGTTCCTTTAAGGTCTCCAGCAGCAGCAAGGTTAAGGCAGCAGCAGAGGCTTCTCTGTCCCCAGAGAACAGTTTCACGGAAGGCTGAGTATTACCACAGAAACCAACTACAAAAACAGTCTACGGGCTCCTGCCCCGTAACTCTGGTAAAGCAATTTGTACTACGTGAAAGGCAAGGGCACCAATGCTGAAAACTGATCAAAGTAAACACTGCTGTTAAAGTACCGGGTTTGTTTTGCTGACTTCAAGGCATCAAATCACAGACTCTATTTTGTTCTAAAAAGATGAAAGTTGAGTGCCAAGGATTTGTAAGGTTGAGTTAACTATTCCAGTGTGAAGGCCTTCAGATAAATTCATAGCACATTTTCCAAAACAGGCATTACGAATTTGTGCTAATAAACCAGCACAAAATGTGTTGCGTTGTATTGAATTACACTGCCCGGTCTAGGACAGCTGCTCTCAAAAAGAGAGGAGAAAAATGAATTTTAACTCTCAGGTCATGTAAACACATTTTCTGACTTACAAGTGATATAATAAAGCTGGATTCATGGTATCTTAATCTTTGCACCTGAGCAATGAGTTAAACTACTTAGTACAAAGTAGGCAAAATTCAGAATAGAAATTGGAAAACTCATACCTATCACTGCCCCTCGTAAGAATTTTCACTCTTTGTTAATATAGTATTTATAAGACAAATTATTCTGGCATTACAACAGTTAAAGAACTAATATGAAGAAACATCTTTATAGATCATTAATTAGCCAATAGAAGTTCAGAATTTCTACTGAAAATCACTTGAAAAATATAATGTTGATACACTGGCTGTAAAAGAAATCAACCAAGGTTTAATCCACGAATCCACTTCAAGTCCAAGTACTGCACTGCTTTACAAAAGTGTTTCCCAATTACTTTGGGAAGGATCTCCAGGCTATTTTTTTTTTTCTTTTGGAGGTGAAAGTAAAGAAAAAGTATATTCCTTAGGCAGGGACTGTGAATTCAAAATGGAACACTTCCCTCCCCCCCACCTTGTATTTCTGCTATGCTCATTGAATACACCGTTACAGATTTGGTACCAAGCCAGCTATAGTAGATTGCACTGCCCCAGCTTTTGGGAGCCAACAGTTTCCAAGAGAGAGTTAGCCGATTTTTCAAGAAATGCAAAATATGTTCACGTGGTGCTACTGCTTGAAAGTGATTTTGATCAAAGGGTTACATATTTGCAATATTAAATCAAATGATTCTATAAACAATTTCCTATAAGCACATCAAACCCCAACACTTCCCTTCTAGGAAGGTTCTCCAGACTCTTCTACTTGTACAGGACAAATAGCTATTTTTTTTAAAAACCTCACCCCAGCAATGAGAGAGACAGTCTTCAGAACAGCATCAGAGAAAGAAATATGTGCAGAAAAACTGAATGCCATTAAAAACAAGGACTCATATCCACACACAGTTACTTCTTCTCCTGCAGAACCTGAAGCTGTGCCACCCTTACAACCCTTGCCAGAGAGACACCATGCTTTCTTCTTTCTGTTAGGCCAGCACTATAGGATGTTGTTGGAGCAGGTACCTACCCCTCTGGGAGAGAGCAGGGGGACTGTGATGCACAAGGCACACTTAGGGAGGGAAAGCCCTTTTCTGTTTGCATTACTGCCAGGGTGAGGCACAACTCAGTCCTCAGGGAACAGGTCTGAGTCCCTGGGAGCATTTACCAGGTGTGCAGGTGGAGGACTTAAGCTTATTTCCAAGGCTCAGGTAAGACTCCAATTCTGAAATCAACCCTTTACTCATTTTATCCTAAATACACGGTTGCAAACGTATTGGCATTGCCTGGACCTTCTCACCCACGCTCTACAGAGAGAATTAGATTGACTAAACAGCAGTTTTAGCTCACTTGTTAAAATCATGGGAAAGATTCACCCCTGGCATAATTCCACTGAAGCTACTGGCATTAAGCCAGAGACCAATGTGGTCCCACACTTTACATTATAAAATACGAATACAATTGCACAATCTGCTGACCATTATGATCTACTACCCAGACTGGAAAACTGGGCTTCATCAAAAAGGCGGCAAGAGAACAGAAAGGTTGATAAGGACCACCCAACTATGATCTATGGCCCATTCCATGTTCTTCATTAAGAGGTTCTGTCAGAAGACTTTGAAAGACGTTTGAAAACTTCCCTCCCCCCCGTTTGTGTTGTAGCAGGGGCTAAAGGTCAGAGTTTGCTGTGCTAGGAAGAGTTCCCTCCCCAAAGACCTTACAAATAAAGATATTCAAGTCCTGCAGCACATGTGCATGTCAACATAAACTTTTCTGAAGTGTGCATGATGCTCCCAGAAGCCCACTTTAACACAATGATGCATTATTAACGATTCAGAGGAAAAATGGCAGCCCCAATGTATGTGTTCAATAGGACTTCTAAGCAAAGCTCCCTTCAACCTCAGTGAAAATGGAGCATCACCCCCACATTTGGCACCTGTTCTGCTCAGAGCAAAGCAAGGTACTCAAATGGACATACCATCTTGAATGAAGATCTAAAGTTTACCTGCAGAACCAGCTTTAAAACTGGCCTGCTCATCCACTGATACAGGAGTTGTATTTGACAGCCAGATGAAAGAGGGTCCATTACAATAAAAAACTAAGTGCTTGCAGCATATTCTAATATTACCTGTAGTTCTCTCTCCAGTCTAAGTTCTGGTACCTTTCTAGCCCTAAATATTAAACAACCAAGCTGAGGACCTGTGTAACAGGATGGAATTACAGCACATTTAGATCTCCTCATATGGATCTGTAATACATATGCTCCAGACAGACTAAAAAAACCAAGCTATGAGTAAAATTTAATACTATAACATTACCAAATACATCGTGTGTAAGATGAATACAGTATAGCACAGTCGTATGCTGTATGTCAGTAAACATACTTCTCAGTACCCGGCAGCACTATTTATATGTAGTTAGTAACGGATGTTTTATTACACTAGTAATACTTTCTCTTCTCCTGCAAAGATTTTTTCAAAAGCTTCTGGCCACATCAAAGATAGGAAACACTCTCTGCAAAGCATCTCTGCTCAGCTCTGCCAATCAATTCTAAACCTCACATGCTACACCCACTTTGGGCATCTTTGGAGCATGGGCTGCCACAGTGACCAGCCCATGGTTTGTTCAGTGGAAATCCTGTGCCCACCAGTGCAAGTCTGAGATCCCTTTGCTCATTTCTCCTGTGACCCAAGCTAGATACTCATGCTCTCAAAGATTAAATGAAACCATTTGTGCCATCTGCCCTTCCACAAAGCAATTAGGCTTCCCAGCACTTCAGACCAAAAAACACAGTGTTTCACTCAGCCTTGCATAAATCAGATGTCAATACCGTTCACATGCCACAAAATGAATCCTAAGGGGAAAGTCCTCTTTTTATACATTTTGTGGGAAAATTTCTTGTCGGCTTTGGATCTGTTTAAGGGTAGAGGATCCATTTCTGCAAGCCACAAGTACAGCATCTCCTCTGCTGTTAAGTGACCTATTCAAAAAATGGTATCACATCAGACTAAGTTTTATCTTAACAATTAAGGTAGAAGACTCAAGTGAAAAAGAAACATTTTTTTCAGACAATATTCTATTCTGCCCTTATGTGTACCTGTATTGCAGACCAAAGATTTTATTTGGTGAATCAGCTGGGCTGCAAAATAAGTTTAATTCTATACTCCTCTTCCCTTCTCCCATCCCCAAACTATTAGTAAACAGTTGTGTAACATAGTGCCCAATGTCCTGAAAAAACAAAGTCGGGAGGAAATGACTACTATTTTGGAGGATATACGAGTACATAGTACAAAGCAGCTCCTGTTCCGAAGAACATTCTTCTCAAACTGAAAGATAAAAGACAGGTGACAAACTTTAACCAGGACCATTTTCCTTAAACACATTTGGGGCATTGTAAGCAAATCTACACAGGCTTTTCTAGGTAAACATAAGTTTCTGCTGCCCGTGTTGTCAACAAATCAGATAGGTGCTAGCCACCCAACCAGAAATTACATAGCTCCATGAATGTACCACTACAGTACTGATATATCTTGCCTCTCAACAGGTTTTGTTAGTCATAGCTCAGTGTGATTCTAACCATGGATTCAGAGACTCAATGTTAGCACTATCTCATCTTTATGATAGACACAGCAAGTTCATAGCTCACCTCAACTGCCAAACACCATGCAGATATAACCACAGCACAAGGTGTCTAAGAACATCACGGCAAAACTGGAATCTGAATACAGATTTTTCCACATCTCAGCTGAACACCACACTTCCCACTGTTTCAAAAGCTGCAGGTGCAGAAGTGGAAGAGGCTGAGACAATGAGGCTTCACAGAGCAAGAAAACATGACAAACAAACATGAAATAGATGATGGAAAGACTGCATGACAAAGGGTTATGCTGTTTTAAAGCCCCCACAAAAACCAATTTATTCCTCAAAGGTTTTGCAGCCAGACCACACAAAGACCCAAGATGACTAGAAAAAAGAATCATTCTACAGGTGTTTTTAGAGCTGCACAGTCACACAGGGAAGTGTAAAATGTGGACTTCACATTTTTATTGGGCATGTAAAACTGAATTCTTGCTTTCCAAACCATGGTAAAGAATAGCATATGTGCATGAGTGATAAAAACCTGAAAACCTAAGCAGCAGTACCAGATTTAGGAAATAGCTTTGTTTACTTTATTGTCAGTAACCCACCAGCCTGAGTAAGAGTTGGTGAAAGCGTGTCTGTAATACACATGCTCACAAATGGTATTAGAAATTAAATACAAAGGAAACTGCTTTCAGAAGATTAGAAGAAACTGTAACCAATACATTGTCTCTCTGCTCCCCTGGGACAGGTCTTCATTCTTCCGAGTTTTTTTCTATTTTCAAACTTCAAAAAATAATCAGAACTTTGTACTCTTTGTACAAATAAAACACTACTTTGGGAATATTTAAAATAATTAATTTATGACACTAACTACACAGGGGGAAACAAAAACAACAACCAAAACACAAACCCCTAAGAAACTAAATTTTCTATTTAATCAGGCCTACACATATAAGTAAGACTACTCACATCTGTATATACTTGTAGAATCAAGGCCATGAAAGCTGACAAAATCCTCCACAAAGTATTATTGAGGCTGTCATGCAAGTATTTTCTTGCACAGTGATGTTATTCCATGCACTTATCTGCACTGTCTGATTCTTGCTTGAAAACAGATTTACTTATGAAAATACTGGCTTGCTTTCCAGCTAATTGTGTAAAGAACAGACAGCTGCTTCTTGCGTGTATATTTTATCATGTAGCTTCAGGTGCATTTTCAGTGTCCAATTTACTTCACTGCAAGTATCACCTGAAACCTAATTAATGGATGAAAGAAAGCATATTCCAGTGGTCTAGTCTGAAAAGATACCTACAAAGCAAATTCCACCATGCTCCTCTGCAAAACTTATGTCCTACAGAATCACGTTTCTCAACAGGACTCAAAACTTGATTTAGATATTTGCATGCACTAGCAGACCATGTCCACACAGAAAAAAAATGAAGAGACTGCTTCCTTGGGTGATGACAGAAGAGTGAGCCAGACTTCAACCAGTCTTCAATGTTTGAGAATACCAGTTAATGTGATTTTAACCCAAGCTATTCTATTATTCTATGATGAGATTTGGGTCATGATCAAATATTACCTCTCATCTAGAAACACTAACTACTGCCACTGGTGTGTTTATCACATATGAGCATGAGCTCCAATCATAATAAAAATATTTCTGTATTATAAATTTCTACAACAGTTGTTAAAGAGACTGTCAGATATAAATTAGTGATCATTCTTTCAAACTTCTTAAAGCAATTTAAGTGTCAGATGTTTGTACCCCATGGTGGTGCTTTTTTTGCATCTTCTTTAAATAACAAGTTTTACTCCTGTGGAAGTACTCCATTTATGTTTCATAGGGAAAAGAAGAGATTCTCCTAGAGAAAGACAAATTTGAGTACATGATAAATGTGATCAAAAGAATTTTCTACATAAAAACCCCAAACAATGAGGACATTTGTTCCTCTTCTATCTTGTCACTGCAAGGTTTTTACCTTTTCAGCTGATACAGGAGCATGGTTGTCAGGCACAGCAAGCCCCACAAAATTTATATTGGAAATTTTCCCCAGTGCTGGGAGGTTAGAGGAGAATGACTTCATTAATTCCAGCTTTTGATTCAAATAGACACTCCACAGAAGAAAGTAAACATGACCACCGATGACAAGTGTTACTCCAACATCTCACACATACTTGTATGACCCTGAAGCTAGACTGGAACCTGCCCGTCCAGTTTGTGATATAACGGACTCCTGGAAATGTCATCACTTCCTTAATTATCTTTTCTTGGGGAAAGTAAACATAGACAAAGAAGAAATTTATAAATAATCCAAGGAATGTCCGAGAGAAACTTTGAGAAGGGAACTGGAGACCAAGAATGTGAATCACAGTTTACAATCAAAATCACAACACATGCCCGTGCCTGAAAGAACACGTGGGTGCACGCGCACAGTGTGCTTATGCGGACGTGAGCAACAGAGAGGGAGGAAGAAGAGTCCATCCAGTAAAGACAGCAGCAGCAGTCCCATTTCTCTCTACATTCACGCAACAGTACACCAGTAACAGTGGGCACTCGCAGCAGAGCAAAACAAGACAGTCCAATTTTCAGCTTCCAATGGCTCATTTTAAATAGCAGTCAGCAAAACTGAAAAAATTGAGAAATCAGAAAAGTCGTTCTGACATTTTTCCTTTTGAACCCTTTAGCATCCTGGGGTGGGCTGTGGCATGGCTTCAGACACCGCTCCACTCAGCTCCTGAAACTAAGAGCAGGAAGCGCTTTCTGCACACAGCAAACAGACCTAAAACAGCTAAGACTGAGGGTTTGCACAGCACTTTCCAAGTCATGAGAAGTTACTGCTGCCTCTTTAAGGGTAGACACACATCAAGCCACGCTCCTGCAGGACAGAAGGCTTTGCACAAACAGGCTCCTCTGGCTGACACATGACTTCCTCTGGCAGTTCTGCTGGGCAGAACTTGAAATGACTGCCAAATCCGATGACCAGCTAAAAACAACCCACAAAGACTGCAGTCCAGAACAAACAAGAAAAAGCCACATTAAAAAAGGCTGGACTCTATGCAAGCACAGATGCTTCCAAGTACTAATGAAGAGAAGAGGGCTGTGAAGGTTCTTCAAGAAATGGAGGCTGGGGTGGCTGTTGGTTTGTTTGTTTTTTAAAGACACGGCAATGTAGTGTCCCTCAACAGTGTCCACCAATTGAGGCAATTAAAAGCTCAGTGTCATTTTAGTGTGCTAGCTGCATGGGGGCTACAGCTTTCAGCAGACATGGCATCACCTGAGAAAGACAGTGAGCAATTACAGCTTCTATGGAGAACACTGTCAGTATGTTTAAGGCTTTATAAGGTCTATCATGTGCTTCACTTCTTATTCAGTCCAGTACTCCAGCAGCCCAGAATGGGCTCTTGGGCAAGCCTGTAGAGAACGGGAGTAACAGAAGTCTGTAAAACAACCCTGGTAAGCCAGTAGAGATACCAGAGGCTGTGGGCAGGCTTTGGGAAATACTCAGGATCAAGAGGTGAATGTGATGAGGGACTACTTTTTTCTAAGCAACAAATACAGGATGTTCCTGGAGTACATCTACCACAGCATCGCTTAGAACTCAACTGAGAGACCTTACTGGCACGGGGCACTGGTGGAAGCAGTAATTCACCTGGGCTTCCCATTCTCAATCTTCTCATGTGGGCCCCTTCCCCCACTCTTACAAGTGGTATGCAACAGAGCATAAAAAAGATTGTGATAAAAAGCAGCAGTCAACCTCGAGCTTGACAGAGAGGTTTTCCGGTGGCCACACTCATCTTCCACTGCCACTGTGCAGGTCCTGGTTGGACTGATAATGTTGTCTCCATATGACTTTGTGAACCACAGATGAACAAGGAACAAGTAGTAACAGGGTGACAGCAGTCAAGTTGATCCTGATGGGCTCAACATAACAGGAGAGCTGGCCTGCATATATGAGGTTGAAGCTAACCAAGCACTGTGGAAAATTTTAATGTTATGCACCCACCCGGACTCAGTATCTTAAAATGTCAACAGTGACCCACAAAAACATGCAGTATGAAAGTAAACACTGCTTCGTGTAATGCAGGACCAGAGAAGATCTACAGCCCCACTGAAACCCTGACAGCTCTGGAAGCTGGTGTCAGCAAAGCATAGCACATGTGTCACAACAAAACTGCAAAGTCAAGCACAGGAAGCACAGGGCAAGAACTTCCCATATGGCAAAAGTCTCTTCCCAAACTACTCTGGAATCACTCAGCTCCCAATACTGAACTGGCTGGCTATGTGACTTTGGGTGCCAGACTCCAAGTGATAATCTTTCCTGAAAGGAACTCTCTTATCAGCTTAACTCACGAAGCTGGATGAGATCAGCCCAGACTTTCACCAAAGCTCTCCTCCATAGTAGTTTTGTTTTTAGGGTTTACCTTCTCACATTTGGAACACAATCCTTTGCCACCAAGTAGTAACTTGGTCTTATCATCTGAAATCTCACCTCAGACTTCTCCATGCCCAGAAAGAATAAGCATCTCTACTGCTTCCCTCTCTTCTCCTTCATCCCCAGACAGACTGGGCAGCAACATAGTCATCTATACCACTCTTCTCTCAAGCCATCTCACTACAGGTAGTTCAGTGCCACTCCTGGTTCAAAACCCCTACATATAGTTGCACTGCCACTTCTAAGTCTGTTGCTGTAGTTAGCTATCCATTACCAGGTCTGTATTTAGACACCAATTGCTGCTGCCAAGCAAAGGTGGTCAGAAAGTGGAGAAGCAAGGAACAGCAACATACCCTTGCAAAGTTCAGACGTGGTCTGTACCTTGGCAGAGGCACAGGCACAGAGCTTTGTTTAATCTTTGAAAGCTTCTTCTCAAGCAGCAACTATTTTTCTCCAAAACAAAGGCCAAACGAAATACAGTCACGTGCAGCAGCGCAGGCTTCCCACCGTACCACAAGAAACAAGCAGAGGGCAGATGCAATGCAGTCTGACAAACCAACTAACAAGTCCTTGATCTCCCAGCCTAATTCTGCACCTTATCGTCTGGTCAGCTCATCAGAAACATCAAATTTGTACAGCCAAGTGATCTGGCAGTGCACAGATCCAGTATTAATGTTAGCAAAGCCTGTGGTCTTACTCAAAAGTTTAATCTCACAGAAGTAATAAATTCTTTATTCTTGAGCCTCTTATTTTAGTGTAAGTTTAGGACTGCATAGCATAATGAGCCAATTATTTTAATTTGGACTATTAAACTCAAGCTGCAGGGTGCTTTAAAAAATTCAAATCAAACTAGCCCGTCTTGTCAGTTTAAGAGCAGCTGGTCAAACTGACACTGAGAGCTCAGCACTGATAAGCCACAGCAGAAAAAGAGGCTGACCTTATTTTTACTATAAGCAAGATCCCAAAGTCTCAGAAAACAGCTGAAGTGGACATTTGATTGGTACTAAAACAGAAGCGTGTTTTAACAAATGCACTTTTAGAGGAAGAAAGAAACAAAATGGAATCAAACAGCTAGGTAAAAAACCTCACTAACTCCAGCCACCAAATAATAAACCTTGAATTCCCTTCCCGCCTGCTGTCAGTACAAGAGCTCCAGCTCCCCTCTGACCACAACTCTGGTGCAGCAGGTCAGCATGTTTAAACCATGCCCAGAAAGTGGCCTCTTTATCACAGCTGAATCTCAAGGCTGTCCCCAGATCCTTGGATGCCTGAGCATGAAACAAAACATTTCTCCCTGACATAGCCTTGAGTAAGGCCACTGTGGTGTTAAACTTCTGAAAACAGTTAAAATGAACATACTAATAAATACTGGTTTTTTCCTGTCCCATTTTTACAACTTAGAGGATCTCATCAGAAAGTACTTAAACATTGGACTTAAATAATTTGCCCATCACTTTATGTTTTTTAAGTGGGTCAGCTCAGGAATCACTGGTAACCACCTGGCTATTATACTTAGCCTGCTTCACAGGAACTAACAGCCATTTTAACAGGTTTGCTCTCAAAGGAAAATATTCTTTTATTATGAAATTGTTGCCAAGTAACACTGAAGAAACAGTGGGGGAAAAGTCTAATTATTACAGTTTTAGTGACGTTACTCAAAATTATAAAAATAGAGTTGAGTCCTTGATTTTCCTGCCTTCATTTCACATAACACATGTTAAACATCTGATGCATAACATCTTTAAGCTATTGAGGATGAGGATGTCAATGAAAACAATAGTGACTCCATTGCCAGGAACTCTGATTCCATGTATTCATATGTATTCAATTCTAAGTATTCACATGAGATTAATTTTATATGCCTGTGCTCCCCCTTCAGCTCTTTCAATTGTGGCTGTATGCCTGAAGCAGCTCAGGGAAATTCCACTGACAGGTATAATAAAAGAATCCTCCATTAATTTGGGACTTGATAATATATCTCAAAATAATTCTTCCGCTTTTCTATACATGTTTTCCTGGTGCAAGTTTTCAAGTGCCTCTGCAAATAACAATTCCTTCTCACACCAGAACAAGCAGCTCCATGAGAAAGCAACTTTCTGAACCTTTCTGAAAACTAGGAAACTGAAGCAGTGAAGATACCCAAAGACGAAGAGAAAGTTATTGTAAGAGTTCAGTAGTTCCTGGCTTTCAGCTGAGTTCCAGATCAGTACAGAAAGGCACACATGCACTCACTTCCCCAGGAATACTCGATCAAATAAAACAAACAAAAAAGGCTTGCATTTTTCCTGCCAAGTTCAATACAAACGCTTGTGGCTATTACATGCACTCGTATTCTATTTCCTACGATAAAGCATGGCCAATAGAAATTGTGATTAAAGACATTTCTAAGAAATACTTTAAAAAGATTGGAACTTTTGGGGTTCTTACTTGAAGTGTCTTCACAATCTCGATAAACAAGATGCCACCCCAACAGGGATTAACAAAATAAAATTCAAATTCCTTGAAAGTCACAGATATGACTACAGCATTTCATGATATGATCTCATATTTACCAGAGTTCAGTCTTAACATGGAAGTGCTAAATTACCGATTCAGTTTTGCAAAGTTTGTTCAGAATACATAATCCCATGTGTTTCTAGCCCACCTGCCCCCACCCCCAGCACCAAAACCTTACTAATCTTTACAGAAAAGCCTGTGTTTGTTTCAGGAGGAACACACGCCCTGTCATGCCCTCCCCCCAGCATCAGCCACCCCTCCTATGTTTAAATTGTCAGATGTTTGTTGTCTTGTATATTCCACACAAGTGTCAAAGTGAGTTAAATTAATGCGTACATGTACATTACATATTTATGATAACCAGGATATCTGCTCGGGTATGTTTAATGCATGAGCTCTCCAAGGAATTTGCTCGGGGAAGTTTACGCTCCTCCCAGCAAGTAAGGAATGTGTAATTTAGCAGCATCTAGCACAGGGCGGGTTAAAAACAAAACAAACCCCAACCTCCTCCCCCAAAGCCAGCCGTCACTTAAACATTTTCAGATCTTGCATTCCATGTTATCAGAACTTCAGTCGACCTCTGAATGAATGTGTGCTTTATTCTAAACGTGCTTTCGATGCTGCTAAATAACTAATGTGCTGTCAAACAAAAATACTCGTTTTTATTCTGGAGTATACTGGAAATACTTTATGACAAACAAATCTCTACCTTTGCTATCAGCATTTGCAGGCAACAGGAAATACCTCAGCTGGTAAATCAAACTAATGTAACTTGAGGTGATGGGTACATTCTACTTTAAGACAAAAGGCCACTTGGAGTTGGTTTTCACAATAATGGAAAAGATAACATTTGCTCTGCTTTGTTTTCCGAGTCTGATCCTATAAGTAAAATCCGAGCTTTCCAAGTTGTTTACAGTCTTTTGCTCGACACTGTCGCCAGCAAGCCTTGCTCCAGCTTCCTGCACATTCTTAGAGCAGCCATCTCCAAGGGCTGTGACTGGAAACTAACTGGGAGAAAGAGGCTAAGGGCTACAGATTGTGCAATATATTCTGTGCCCTACACTTTGGTATACCACAGAAATGCACAGAGAAGACAGCTTGGGGCAAACTGCTTTCTTACCCTAAGAACATTAGAGGAGGCACTAGCAGTCTCCTTCTGCTAGGCAGTAACTAATTTTATTCAAAGCCAAATATTTAAATCTTCTATCGTTCTGTCCAGATGATTTGCAGTTGATTCATTCTGGTCTCTGGGAGGTACAAGCTCCAGCTGTAGCCTGCTTCATCCTATCCCTGGGCACCCTTTAGTAACTAAGAAGTTATAAGTTTCCACTACACCCTGACTTCTGCAGTGAGGACAGTCTTCTGCCTGTTTTCAACAAGATTTGTGATTACTTGGAGAGCTATACAAAATTTGTCTATGTCTTGACAATGAATTTGAAGATCTCAGTGCTTCTATCCTCACCCAGGAAATACATAGCAGACACAGAAGGCTGTTTAGTTTTCACAAGAAAATGCATTACCAAAAAAAGAATTGAAAACAAATTAAAATAATAATAAAAAAAAGAGATTCCAACTACAAGTTGGTTTTCATGCCCAGAGAACTTATTGTACCTATTACTTTTTCAGGTATTCACAGTGTACTCATGAGTGCCCAGCAAACTATAAAAGGCTTCAAGCAGCAAAAAACTGAACCAAAACAAATATAATAATCTCTGTTCCTCATTCGCAGTTACACACAAGTCCAGTTCCAAAAAAGTCTAATTTTCCTATTCATTTCATGACAGTGCAACTGAAGACCATCTGACATTTTTGATTAACAGCAACCAATGAGATGCCTACTGAAAAAAAAAGTAAATAACTTTTTCATCATACATTAGAGACTTGAGACATACTGAAAGTGAATGTAACAGCTGAAGTTTCATGGATGCATGCAATACACATGGAGCTGGTCACACCACAAACCCAACAAGGCTGTTATTCAAGTTAGTGGAAAGACTTTTGATTATGGCCAAGAGTATCTGCCTTTATTTAATTCACAATAAAAGACTCCACTTAAAATTTTAAGTTCTTTCAACACAGATTTAGACCCTCTTTTTCTACGCTTTCACCTCCTAGATCATCATCATCTCTGTTGTCTCATTAGAAATTCTGCTAATTGTGTGCACACACGTTGCTCTCGCAGGATGCAGCACTAAGGATATGTGCATGTAATACTTTAAGAACATGAACTAAGAAGCTCAGCTGTCATGGCATGCGATGTTTCCTTTGCACTTTGGCACTGTTTTGATGTGCTTTGAGAGTAAACAACAGTACTGCACAACTTGACATCAAAAGTTTTCTTTTTGTGCTTTAAGAGAAGCTAAAGCTCTTGACAAGGCTCTTGCCAGTCCCTCTGAGTGCAATGCACAGAAGTAACTGGACTGTACTTAAGTACTACCATAGTCAGTAACGCTTGCTTTCTGTTACGGCAGTCCCCATTCCATGAAGCATTAGGGATGTATTACAGGGGTAAAAGAATCTGAACTTAAATATTTGTTTATTGAGGTCATGGCATGGATCCAAAGGTATTCATGTTAATTTACAACACATTTAGGTAAACGATCTGCTTTTGAAGACAGACAATTCTGAAAAGGCCTCTTATAGATCTAAATCTGTTTCTTATTTCCTTTGCCCACCCCACCACCTTTTAAAGTACACTCCATGGTTGCAAAGGGTGATGGAGAGAGTGGCTGGGAATGGAAGCATTTTGCTCATAGGACATTAGAAGCATAGGTGTGTAGTATCCATGCAAATTGCGCAAGCTTCTTTGTAGTCTTTCTGGTTAACAGTTCAGAGAGAACTTTATTCAGTGAATCACTGTAGAACAATCTCATTTGCAGACATGCTTCTAGCCAGGGATCTGGATGAAAAGTAATTTCCCCTTTACCTCTCTTTCATGATGGCCAAGACCTTCCTCAGGATTTCTGAGATTGAGGACGTGCACCTCTTGCGGCAAGCCTGTTGTGCCTCGGCTTGCACAGCCGGATAAGACCGTAAAACTCTCCAGTAAAGCATGGACTGGGTGAGAATTGTTAACAGGCGATAAGACACACTCACTCCTAGGCACAGGACCTGCAGAGGAAGACACAGATGCACATCATTTGGAGAAAAAAGTGATACACAGATTAAACCTGTGAAATAATGAATGTTCCTCTGCTCACAAACCCCCTAGAAACAGAAGCAGAGGCTTCATGTTCATCATCCACAAAATGAAGACATTTATTTCCACTGCCCTTTTAAGTCCTCCTGAATATGCTAGCTTGCTAGTTCATTTCTCTCTGAAAGCCTAAAGTTAAAGTATGAATTCCAAAATTGAGGTAATCTTGTCTTTACCAGAGACGAAACAAAGGATAAGAGAAATAAATCAAAAAAAAAAAACAACCAACCACCAAAGGAGAAAAAAATAAAGCAGTGATAGTGGTTTGTCTTAGATGTGAATTATTTGTTTATGTCAAACATTGTTATCTCCAAGCACGGAAAAATGCAAACATGTATACACAACAATGAAAAGTTAATCTCTAGTATAAAGATAATTACATCAGGAAGGATTTGGGCGAGTTGGATATGTTGCTTTTGAAGTAGTGCTGAATTATAGTGAACGTCATTCAAATACATCGTACAAAACAGCAGGCATCTGTCACATGATAAAATGAAATGTTTGTTTACTGAGTCTATTTTGTGTCTGACAGCAATTATCTGCACTGATAACAGATATCTAGTCCAAAACAGAGTGTACATCCTTTCAAATAATCACCACAGCATGATGTAGTGCCATATTCTTATATAGTATGTGAGACAGTGCGATGTGATATAGCAAGATAGCACAAAAGCTGAAACATACGGAGCAGTTTACATTTAAACTATATCTCAGGAAACTAAAGCAAGACAAATATTTATGAAAAGCAGCCCTCCTTTTCCAAAATGGCTCAACCCCACCCCTGACAGTAACAGATACAGTATGGTTTTAATTCAGAAGGTCACAGGAGAACGTCATTGACTTAACCCCTAATTTGCACCAAAGTCATTCCGAGAAGAATTACACTCTCATAAACCAGTCAGTTCAGAGGCTGAAAAGCATAAAAAAAGTAGAATTTAGAAGCATGACCTTTTTCTTCCCCCCCCAACTACCCCCCGCCAAGAGTTTACATCTGCAATTGAAGTAAAATGCTTCTTTTGAAAAAAGTTCAAAATGAAAGAAAATAGTCAACTGATCAAATGGCAGAGCTCTGTTTGGTTTTGTGAAGTCTACACCCAGTTACTGTAGCACTAGAGGTCGCTTGACTTTGGTGCACACACATGTTTAATTACACTAGCACTGACCTACACTTTGCTGGTTAAAAGGACAGTTCACTCAAGATACAGTTAGCAGTGGGTCATTGCCATTTAGAAGTCAGAGAGTCCATTTTAAAACAGACTTATCGGGAAAAAGCAAAGCCCCTAAGCACAGGGAGATTTCCACAGTGCCTCTGGCCATGCGTGCCTTGTCCTGCCAAAGGGGCCATTCCTGAAACCCACCGGTGCATAGTACACATCCTACCAGCTCCCACGAACATGAATACTTGGTAAAGGCAATGCTCAAGGCATAAGTTACACATGCCTGTGCTTGGGGTGCAGAGGATAACCAAACTTCCTGCTTTCTGTATGAGGAGCTTGGTAGTAACACTGACCAATAGCTTGGAGGATTTGAGGTTTATTTGGGGTTTTTTAATCCCTTTAAGAATATGCAAAGTGGAACCAGTGCAAGCTATGTTACTCAGTTAAAAAAAAAGAAACCCAAAACTATGAAAAAGTTGCCTTTGTAACGGTTGAAGAAATATTTAGAATTTGTAACAATAACACAACCAGCAGAGACGCCCCATTTTCCTGACGTACAAGTGCAAATCAGAGAACCTTCAAATTAATTAGCCCAACCACTGATGTGTAAGTCCTGCAGCAGACCATGTTACACAACCTGCACAAAAAGCATTTTTGAACTCCACAAGCATTTCTCAGGCTGAGGTACAACCCGAGAGCTGTGAAGCGCTCATTCATTGAATTATTTCTTGCAGACAAGAATAGAGTGGACATTTGTTAAGATGTTTCTATTGTAACACACACAAAGAACAAGGTGCAGGACTCAGAAGACGTCAGAAAGGGAGCTGCTGACAAAAACACATACTTTCCTTCGCAAAGATTCAGGAGAAAGAGCTAATACCTTCCTCTCAGCAGATGGATTCCCTTATGAACACCTATTTCCATGCAGTACATTTACCAATCCTACCCTCCAGCCTTCATCTGGTCTTTATTCTGTACAAATTTGCCACATTAGAGAAGACAGCTGGATTCTCCCCTCACTTCCTACAGAGACTCATCCACATGAATAAGATGAACTGGCATGTTCGGGCTGCCTGTAACTGCCTCCCTCATCGGTACCTGAAGCTCACATTAAGCAAGCCCTTCCTCTAAGGCCCTCTGTTCTGACTGACGTGCAAGACGGAAACACTCCTGGAGGGAGCAGAAGTTCACATCCTGGATGACCGTGCGCAGCAGCGCTTACCTGCACAGCAAAGGGCAGGCTGAGGCCTGCCCGCCCTGCCTGTGCTCCCCCTCCGCTGGGCAGGGGCCACATCTCCTGCAGCAACCCCAGCATTACCCTGCAGGCAGTGAGCCCACGAGGCTGTACCAGTCTTAAGCAGGGCTTACTGGTGTAGGTCCACTCTCACACCAGCGCAGCTGCATGGTGTCCAGATGTGCACTGGCCCGTGCCCTGCCAGCCTGGGGCATGCCATTTCTGTCAGCTCTGGTTTGAAGGAAGGGGTGCACAAAGTTGCTCCAAGCTGCTCGGTTGAATAAAGTGGTGTTTTAGGAGAGTTACTGCATTTGGTAGTGTTGCTTTCACACCTGCCTCACAAATGACCAAGATACAGCCAATGTGAGTTTGAAATGAAGATGAGAGTACGTACTGGAAGCTGCCTCCACTGCATTCAGACCATGTATGCTGTAAGACAGCCCACAGACAAGGAACAAAGGTGGCATAAATACAGATGCTGCATTTTTGCACTTTCACATAGGTGCCCGTATAGCTATGTCCTGGGCCCATGCTACCCTCCCTAGGAAGTCAAGACTCTCGTGACTTATTTCTCTTTAAAGTGCTGGCAATACTGAACAGCAAACTTCATGCACTGAAATTCAGCTATTTGCCCAACAACTACACTGGGTGTTGTGCCACACCCAGCATACACTACATGTAAAAACATACTACTAAACGTACTACTAAACATACTACAGCATGCCTGTAGGTAGTGCCAAGCGACAGAAAAACTTATTTCCAGAACACAAAATCCACTGGTGCTCAACCTGGAACTGTCTTGTGCCATGTACTTCTGCCACCTTCTCTCTATTTCTGCTGTATTTCAGTCTATCCTCACACTGCACACACCCCAGCACTGCCTGAGCCATTTTGCTAAGCATTCTCTAACATTTCTTTCCAGCAGTTCCTGCTGCACCTGCAGCTCTGTCCCAGTCAAAGGCAGGTAGGTGCCTTTGAGGCACTGTCACTCCAGCGGGAACAGCAAGAGCTCTTCTCTTTCCACATTTGGTTCTCTCACTCTTCTTGGCTCCTTTACATACTCATCCTGCTTATCTTCCTTCCTTCCTGGCACCTTCCTCCAACTAGAAAGGAACTTATATCCTCTAGGTAGTTTAAATCCTACAAAGTGCATATTTATCACTTTAAAAAAACCCAAACCAAACAAAGCACCTTATATGACACTACTAATCTGATTACTTATCATCTCAGCACCACCTGCTTGTGTTTGAAAACTAACATGAAACCACAGCCTCTGGCTCTGCCCCGCACAAACACCAACATTGGGTCTGTCAGCTTTCCACCCCAGTCCCACAGCCGGCTCCTGCCAACCTCACCTGCACCAGTGACACCGACATCCTGCCAAAATTCATTATCATCACTGCTGAAGGGCCAGGTCATCCAATTAACACATCAAGATGATCTGATCATCTCCAAATACAGACAGGTACTCTCTTGCATCTAATGCCCATCAAACTGGTACTTAAGAGTCAAAAGTATCTTCCAGTTTATACCTCCTAGTGAAAGACCCGTTAGTCCTTTCTCTGCTAAGAGTTTCAGTGCATAATGAAGAATGTCAGTGCACAGCCATCACTGGGCTTTTGTTTCACTTTCGAGCATGTATCCATTTAACCTTGTTAGCAAATCCTGGCTCCTAATACAACCAAATTTTAGCTGCTTAATGCTTGCAAAGCCTTTTGAAGTTGGAAACCAGGTTAGGCAGTTTTATACGAAACACTTATTATGGACATTTATCACAATGACAAATGTTTAGTGAATTTAGAATTCCAGAAAATCATGTAGTATTGAATTATTTTTCCACTTCCAATTAATAAGAATATTTTAAAGGAAATCTTAATGCAGACCCAACCTTGTTTGATACTAACATCTGGAACTTATTCAATACAATTTCAGCATTCTTGTTTCCCGTATCATCCATGCTACTAATGAGTAACATGTGTTCTCCTGTAAGAAAGCAGCAGAAAGGGGAGTAACACACTGAAAGGGACAGATAATACAAAAACCCAAGACTAGCTCATAACTGGGATGGATTTTATTAAAATAGAAAAGGCTAAGATAATTTCTGTTGCATTTCCATGGAGATTTCTACAGTTCTGTCAGCCAAAAAGTGCAACTAGCTCCTGCAAATTGCACGGGTCTGTGCTGGGGACTCGATGGCATGTTCACGTGGTTCCCACATACCACACCAGAGGATACAAGTGATACCAATGGGATATAATACTCCTTAGAAGGACAGTTTCATTCCAATTGATTTTTGAATGAAGGAATGACACATACTCGTTATACATAAAGACAAAAAAATTCAAAATATAGTCCTGAGGAACTCCAGGGATCTCTGTGCTGTCAGGTACAAAGTAATATGACTTACTGCAGATCCTGCTAGAATACATCACTTTACATGCTGAAAAGGAAGTCTTAGAGGAGGCTAAGTATCCAAGCAGAGATTTCAGTATGGCCAAACGACAGGTTTTCAAAAAAAATTATTTTGGAGAAGATTAGTTTAAGGGCTTTTTTTTTTTTTACGTCAACTAGTGGCAATGATGACTGGAGCAAAAAGGAAGAGACAAGATCCTCAAACCTACTTTTGAATGACAACAGGGTTCTGTGAAGACAAGAGTAGGGGAAGCCATTTTCTCTTGAACTGAAAAGCTTAAGACTCGCTGCAGAGCACCTGAGCAGGATTAGTAATAACTTCTTCCTATAACGTACACCACTCATTTCTAAAGATACAAGTGCATGGGTGAAGGGCCACTATTCCATGTGGAGTAATTGTTACTTCCTACACAACTTCCTTCTCAAATTGTTTCTCATCAAGGGAAACATTTATACCAAAAAATCCAACCCATTGAAACAAGGAAGAATCTACACAGCAAAGTGATACCTGTCAATCAAACAGGAAAAAAAGTCATTACTACTTATTTAGTATGGGTGGCTCTGTAACAACTGCTAAATTCCTTCCTGCACACCCCTTCACAGAAGACCACCTGGGAAGGCAAATTCCTGATGATTCAAATAGCGTAGAGGATAACAGACAACTTCCACTATTAATACAAAGAGCAGCTTTTACTACAGATGACCAAGAAAAACCAGCTTCATGCTCCTAAGCAACTACTTGAGTAAGACATCCCTCCCGGGGATCAATCAATTCTGGCAACCAGCCTTAAGTCCTGAGAGATGGAATTGTCAAGATGAGATGGTAGGAAATACCACAGTTGCTTTGTCATGAGAGGCAGTGGCATAGAGGAAACTGCAGCATTTCTCCTCCTTGAAAAGGAGAAGCTTTTCCATCATGATCACCACCACCAAGGAGCAGGACTGGCCAAGACTGTTCTTGGGTTACACAGTTTTCCTTTCAATAAATGTGGCCGCCATAAGAAAGATGCATGTGAGAGAAGCAAGATACTGAAAGGAAGATTTGTATCTTGGACCTTCATACTTGCCAGTAGGAAGACTAAAGTAGATTACTGTCCAAAACATTTTATATTTGTATAAATCTACTGCTGATTGATTTTTGTGTCTTCCAGAATGTTTGGCTGGGGAGGGGAGGAGAGTGTTCTGGTTTTCATGTTCTATACAGTTCATGGCAGCAGTTCCAACTCTGACAAAACACAGCACATGTAACACGGAATGATACTGCTGCTAATCTGTCGTAATCTTGGTAAGGAGGAGGAAGAAAGTAATTGTGGTGTGTTTCAGTACCACTTTTCTGCCTTAGTACATAGTCAGAAATACATGGGAGTAACAAAGATTGTAGACCTATCCTGATAAAACAAACAAAAAACCACACACACAAGCAATTCCTGGACACTTAAATATTTAAGAAACAAATTTTTAAGTGTGGGGTGGGTTTTATTAATTTTTTTTTATTTACACTGTAGTAATTTAACCTTAAGTTTCAAAAGCCTAGCCGTTACAGTAGGATATGCTCAATATTGTAATAAAAGCATTGATACTTTAGAGGGCTGAGGAATACGAAAAAAGAAATAAGCTTACAATACTAAACAAATCCTGTTCTAATTTGGATATTCTCTCCTCTGTCATTTTTGTGTTCACCCAACACAAGACAAAAAAAAGTCCGGCATTTTCATAGTGTGTTCCAACACTTATATTATTTGACTACTGCTACTACATATTAGGTCTCACAAGCCTTTTCTCATGCAACTATGGACTGAGTTGAAATGCTGCAGATACCTCCCTTCAATATGAGTATTTACATAAACTAGGAATTCCCCAGGAAAAATATTTTAAAACTTCTTTTAAGAAGTTGTTGAATAACTGCAGTGAGAGTTTGTTCAATCACTACTGGTCTAATCGCTGGCCAGTAGCAATGGATTTAGTAAATTGCAACCAAAGCGGGACTAAGATTGAGTAAATGCTTGTTAAGCACTTTGAATGCATTTTAGAGCTTAGGCAGAAATGGACGGAAGGAGCAAAAGAGTCCATGAGGGGGAAAAAAAAAAAAATGCACAGAAAATCAAGTGGGGGCATATGAAATAAGAGAGACAGAAGCATTGTCTTGAAAACACAAACACACCATAGCTGTTGTCTTCAGGGCTGGGTAAGTATCCCTTCACATCCTTAATTTTGTCAGCAAGGAAGTGTATTTTTCATGGTAGAGCTACTTTTCATTGAATTACTATAGGGGCAAGGGGGAGAAGATTAAAATTACAGGGGAAAATATTCAAGGACATGGATTGATGTCGGTTATTTTGACAAACCAAACGAACAAAACACTCAAAATCTCAGACTTGACATCTGTCTGCTTGAAATGAGTGAGTTATAAAACTTAAAGGGAGAAGACAAAAAATATATCCTCAAAAAATATTCAGTACAGATGGCAAGATTTGGTTGTGGGAGGAGTTAAACATACAAGCAGTACTAACAAAAAACATGTGCTTATGAAAAAACATGGCAAAGGCTCCCCATTCCAATGCACAAAGCCCTCTAATCTTCAGCATTCCACGACACCATCCCTGCTCCTTCTCCCTTCCTCCTAGGGGAAAAAAACCCAACATCCTCTGGAACTATGCATTAGCTTACATACTTCACTTTTACACTGGTTTGTACTGCTAACGCTACGTGCAAACAGACCCTTGTGTTCTCAATTCTCAACTATCAACCACCAACTAATTCCCATTCTACTATCATCAACTCTGCTTAGATTTATTCCACACATGGACCAAACTATTCAGATTTTTCAGTACCCTAGATTACACTCAACCTGCAATGTATTTTGATCCTCTACTTTCTGCAGTCTTTCTAGACATTTTTGTTAAACATAGCAAAGTCTACCTAGCATCTTCTGCCTGCCCACTGGGAATCACTCAGATCTACAGATGACATGCCCCATTCCTTTCTTGAGTTGCTATTATTTTTGAAACAGACTTCTGATGCTGGTTTTTCCTTCTAAGCAAAGTAATCTTGTATGCCTCTCTGGAGGATGTGTTGCAAAACATCCATTCCCACTGCTCCCAGCCACTGGTAAAAGTATGAGGTTTATCTCATCTGTTTAGCAGAGATGATCTAACCTCAAGTGTTGCCTGAACAGATCACACACTTTTTTCCATGCAGAGAAAAAAAAAAAAAAAAATCAAATTACATTTTGAAAGCAGAAATGCTTTCTTCTACTTACTTAAAAATAAGCTTCTATTGATGTTTTGTCCTTACCAGGATACAAAACCAATGCAAGCTCAATTGGAAAAGTTAGCCATCAAATAAAAACCAACTTCTACAGCCATGTACTGCTACTTTGAAATAATGAATTATAGCTAAACTACCCATTTTATGAAAAAAAATCTAAGTGACAAAGTGAAATTCATTCATTACATAGCAAAACTCATTGCCTAGCTTAGCTTTGCTTTCTCAAGTATTGAAATGTCAATCAGTCAGTATCTTGGTTAACAAAGGACACTCCAGCTGTCTTGTTTATATACCTACTAAACTAATTAAACAGAAAAGGCAGTGAATGAAAAACCTGTTTGGTTTAACATCCACTGAGCACAATCTTAAGACATTGCTACTCATGAAGCGTAATCTTAGAAAACAAACATCTGTACCTGGAAAACAAAGAAGTCTTTCAAGACAGATGAACTGTGCCACAGAGCTACATTTTATGTAACCTCTGCTCTACTTCCTTCTGACCAGAAGTACTGTCAGAGCCCTACCTTCTCTTGATGTTTCCAGCAAAACACTGCTTACAGGAACTCTTGTCTAGTATTTTTCCATGCCTAAGCATACACACTCATCCATACAAGCTCCCTCTCACTCCCCCCATCCATTCTCCCAAGCGAGTATTTGGAAAACACTCCACTAACATAAGAGCATCTTTTTAATCTGTATAAACAGAACAGCATGAATGTGTTGACTTTCATTGAAATGAACCCAGAATGTATTACTGCTGTTTTTCATGCCAAAGAACTGAAAATAAATTAGTCCACCAATGTTTCAGAAAAGGTTGCTGAGTTTTTCCTGTTGTTATCAAGTAGCAGGAAACACACAAGTTTTCAGCAGCTAGTCCAAAATTCAAGAGGATCACCTACATATGCATAAATCTCAGGCTCCATGGAGCACCTATCCCTTTTTAAACAGTGGCCAACATTACACAAGCTGAGAGCTTCACCCCCCCAGACACGGCTGACTTCCATTACAAATTTGTATAAAGACTATGAAGACACAGAATTATTTCTGATAACAAGCAGTACCTAAAATGCAAGTGATCATTGTGCCTTAACAGCTTTAATAGAAGAACAAAACGCATTGTTTTCATCACTGTGAATGGATGAAGTTGTCTTCAGCACCATGACTGTACAAAGAGGAAGAAATGAACAAACACAAACTATTTCTAACATTCCTTGTTCATTATTCCAAACAGCATTCAAACTTTTTGTTGTGAAAGTCTCTTTTCCCTAGAGATAGCCCATAAATTGTCTCAGATTTATCCCTCTTTACCATAGAAAGGATAGGAAGTTCCATGGAAACAATGAATGGAAGTGCACTTTTTATCAGACAACGACAGGAAGCATTCTGCTTGGTTTACATGAAAGCTCTGTATTGGGGCCAAAAGGGGAAAAAAAACCCCACAACTACAGAAATTAAACGCCTGCTTAGAGCAAAAATAACTAAAACAGGTTTCAAAACCACTGTATTTTTTTGGTTTTAAAATCTGTATTGAAACCTGAAAATGAGTAAATTAAAGATGACAGAGGAGGAAATTCCAGACTTCATACAGTCAGTTTCAGGAGGCAAAGAGAGAGAACCATATTTACTTTCACAATCAGCCACACAGAAATTCATGCATCTTCAAAGAGCATGCACAAAAACACACGTGTAAACATAAGCACAGACTGCTGAGGTTTGATCTAAGAAAACAAGTCTTCCAAGTCTCTCTCAGCAAGATGTTACCTATTTAAATTTTAATTCTTTGTATACTCACGGGTAGTCTTGAAAGTGCGGACAAAAGTTCCAATGATTTTTGAACCAACACAAGAAGTGTTGATATCCCATCTTAGTCAGAATCAATAGTTATAGATAATATATAAAATACACAGCAATAGTAAGATTACAGGACATATTGACTAGATTGGGGGTAGGATTTTTTGGTTTAAGTGGATTTTGTTGTTGTTGTCCTTTTTTCTTTCTTAAAGTTTAGTTCAGAATGAATTAGAAATAATAAAAAAAAATCCTGTGGTATTGTTCAGAAACTCAAGTAGCAGTCACGCGCTTGATCCCCATTGACTTCCATCTGGAGCTACATAGACAGGCATCTTGTACCTCAAAACACACAGTGATATATTAGTTGTCCAAGGGGCACTACTATGCAGTGAAAAGAGTTTATATCCAAAATCTTATCTGATGGCTAAGGAGAGCAACTTCAAGGACATCTGGAGGGATTAAAGGTGCCTGGTGTTAACTGATACACCAACCAAATTGCTTCCCCTTTTTATAATTTTTCTTTTTCCCCACCCCACATACATAGAAACATTGAACTTACAGGGCTCTGTCTGTGCCATTTTTTTCCTCTTTGCACTCCTTTCCACAACTCTCCTGAACTTCCCTGTAATTTGTTTACTTTTCTATCCAACCTTTATTACAAGCAGCTCCTAAGCAGTTGCTCAGCTTCACCAGCATTTGTCATTCGCTATATCTATAGACAGAGGGCTCTTCTTTCAATAACATGTCTTGCTTTTATCTGTCAACTGGACTATTGGCAGATCATTTTTTGGTCTTCAGAGAGGAAATAATGAATTCTGAATGTCACTACATATGGACACATGCACATCTGGACAGAGAGAGGAGTTTCTTTTCAAAGATACCTTCTTTCTGACAGCCACACAGATGCAGAGTACCAGACGGTGCAGCTTTCAGTTCAATAGGAACTTGCAAGCAATTGTCTTCTGCTTTAATTTCACCACTGCCCCTGGGGACACATGGGAGACTTGCCATTCCTGTCTAACCCATCTGAACAACAGACTAGCAGTCACCACCTCTAATCTTTGGCCAGCTATGAAGCATGTGGACCCTGCTTGCAACACCAGGCATTCAGTAAAAAGCAGATGCAGAGGGCTTTTTCATTTGGAGTCTGTTTCCCCCCCCCGCCTTGGCTATCAGAAACCCTTCTGTGCTGATGCATAGGTGCTTCATTCGAGCATGAAACTTTATAAGCCTTCCCCTTCTTAATCTCAGTCACCACGTCAGGAACATCACTTTATACTAAAAAAGGGAACATCTGCTCAGTGCTGGATGTCATGAAGATCTGATAAACACGCTGCTGGCCCCTAAGTCAGAACGAGAGCAGCAGCTTTGAAATGTGCAATTTGCATGCTGCCAGCCAGACTGGAACATGCTTGGGCTGCCTTTCCCACCTCTGCAAACAAGTTGAAAATACTCATCACAGGAAAGGACCCCTTCATAAAATGACAAAACATTGCTCTGTTACTTGGGCTTCCAGCTCTACCAGTTGGCAACTGCTCACCTAAGACCCACCAAATGCAGTGGACCTCAGAAGCAGCAAAAGTCAAAGCAAAGCAGTCTTGAAGGAAGATGCCTCTATAACTGAAAGAGTACCAAGCCCTTTCCTAATTAAAAATAACAAGATTACAAGTTCAATTGAAGGCTGAATTCCTGTAACTGACCCTTTAAGGATGAGTTCACTATCACTAAACGTCTCACTGCACAAACCTTGAAAACTGATCTGTGTCAAGTGCTTAAGCAAAATAAATCTTCCCTCCTCAAAACGTTTCAGTCTTGTCTTGAAGAATGTAGAAAGATTATACAAAAAATAAAATAAAAGGCAAGGAAAAAAAAACCACTGTACTCTTCCCCAGCCCCCACTCCATTAACTCTGCTCAGCCCCTGTTGTAGAATCAGCACGGAAACTGACTTTTGAATGTGTCCTGCCACAGGTTCTCTTCAGACTTGGGAATTTTATTTTAACTAGGAAGGACTCTGTGCCCAAAATTGTTCAAGGCTCTGTGCTTCAAGGAGAGGTCAGCCTCAGTGCTGAAAATGCTTAGGAAGTCCTTGCTCTGTGCTGAACTCGAGGACGGCATGCCCTTGGACAAGGGAACAGTGTCCATACTGCCACATTTGAAAGCCATGAAGCTAAATAATGGCCAATGTTTTTCTGAGTTTATCAAGGTACCTCAGATAAGCTGACTAGACCAGGTTGGTGCTGGAGACAGCGCAAGTGACAGCTGAATCTCCAGCAAGGGCTATAAACATTAACAGGGCAGCGGTCCTAGAACCGTTGTCCACAGGTCACTGGTGGTTCAGCTTCTCGTAAGTGATCTGTGTAACCACATTTTCTGTATACCAAATTAAATTTAAAAGTCTGATGGATAAGGTGCATGGCAGTCCTTGCAAAATTCCGAGGGTTGACTACACACCTAGCTATTGCTGCAGAAGACAAAAAACCCCCTCACTTCTGAGTCACAATGAACAGAAGCCAATTGTAACAGTCTTCAGTCAGCATCAACAACTAAAAACAAGTAAGCAAAAGATAAAGTACTTGGAGAGCTCTAGGCACACCTGATGTTAAGCAAAGGGACAGAAATTAGCACAACAGGCCACAGAGCCCCAAAACAGTGTATCCCACCTGCCATCAAGTTTTCTAATAATCTAACCAGAAAAAATTTTCACTTGAGTAGCTTTCCCCCTGCTTTTTCTTTAAACAAAAAGTGGTCACCCAAAGTAATTCTTGATTCTAGCTCATAATTTCCCCTCTATTACATTTAAAGTAACAATACACCAAAAATTTATAAAATACAGGAAAAACTTGGAGAAAACAGAAAATACATGCAGAGATATTCTAGAGTAACATGAGCAGCTGATCTAATTTAGGGTCTTCGAAGCATTTCTCTTCACTATTTCCACAAATGCCAATTATTTCTCAGAAAGCTCCCCCATGGTGACATTTTTGTTTAAAATAACAAATAATCCTTCATTGTGTTAGTTTTCAAGCTCCTTGGAAAAAAATAGATATTGTACTATAAGTCCCATATAGACCTGATTATCTTAGGCTAAATAACAAACTTATAGAATATGTTAAAACAGATGCAAAGGCACGTGTCTATGTTTTATAAACAGTGTCAAATGACATGTGGAACAAGACAAAATGAGAGTTTTCTAAAGTTCAGGTGCTAGGATCTTTAAAACATTTTATAAAATACTTATAACCAAATATTCAGTTCCCTGCTGTGTGACAAGGTCAGCTACAAAATGACTGTGGCCCTCAAGACAGGCAAGTAATTGCAAAAAAAAAGAAAATACACTTTAAAAATAAAATTTAAAAAAAAATGAAAAGAAGGTCTACCAAAACCTTCAGCTGCCTTCTTATTTAACACAGAAGCATCATTACAGCAGAGGTACAAAGTGCGTTTAAGTTTTCATGGTAATAGTCCTTAACACATGTGAGCTAATCCCCAGAGTCATCATTTTAAAGCCATCTGAGCACAATCGGTGTTGGCTGTAGCCATGATGGCTCACGTAGTTCAGCAAAACCATGAATATTCCTAAAGTCAGCAACCAGCAAGGACTTGGCTCAGTGTATTCAAAAGCATGCAAGGAAAAAAAAAAGAAGAAAAAATTCAAACAGGAAATCCTCTTAAAGGGCTCCCCTCACAAAATTTTAGTAGTGAAAAGTCAGGGAATTTAGTTTCTACGTGTGCCATACAATTACAATCCCCCTCCTTTATACCTACTCTCAATTTGCACTTGAGGTTCAAAACCTCTATTAGATTAGACCTGCCTCCCAGATGAAAAATCAGAAGACAGTCAATAGAGTAACTGAAACTCACTCTGCAGAAATTGCAACGCTGCTTCATGCCAAGAGATGGGAGCCCTCACACCAGGGAACAGCACAAGCAGACAAGTGGGGACACGCAGCAGTTCAGCCACGCACAAGGGTGAAGCCCCAAGCCAAGATGGCAGCATCTGCATGGGACCATGAAGATGGACTTAAAAGGAGCAACTCTCTCGTGGGATGGCAGGTTTGACAGACCTATACACACGCAGCTAATCCTACAGGCAGAGGAATGAGAAAACACCGAAACCGAACGCTGCAGGTTTACGAGAGAGGATGATTCATGCAACGTCTCGCCACAGCCGAGAACAGGGTGTCTCATTCCCTCCATCTCTCTTCTCCTTCACACCAACACTTCCCAGACACCTTATGCGTATTTTGATGCTCATCAAACCTGCCTTCCCCGGGAGCTGATTCAACTCACTGTGACAGGAAACTAACCCAGCAGTGAAGAGAGTCAGGAGGTTTCATTGGTCACTGGTGCACCGAATGGCAGGGAGGAGCACCTAGGCTGGCTCCCACCAAAGGCTATTGCCTCGGTAACATGCACCCCTGTCCCCACTGTGAGCAGTAGAGACACATCAGGCTTGAGCGTGCTCATGAACCGCAGACTGAACGCATAAAGACCTTCCTAGAAAGAGATACTGCTGATTGTAGAAGACGTGCTGACTGTGCAAATACTTTTTCCTTCTCATCTATGATCATCAGCACAACAGTGACACAAACTAGCACTTTCAAAAATCCCTATGCATTTTCACTTTGACTAAATCTTTCCACAGTGGAGAACACAAATAATCTCCCAGCTTAGCACCTGCTCTGATTAACAAAAAGGCTTCATGCAATACCCAAGTTCCATGTGATGTATGTGCGTGTGTAAATCATATATATATATACAAATACATATTCTCCAAAGTTATTTGACCTGTATGTTGACAAAAAACAATTCACTGGAAACAAGAACAATCAATCACACTTAAGTCACATAAATGTATTTGTTCCACTTTTGAAGAGCAGGCAGGAGACTGTTGTTTTTGAACATAAAAGCTTTTCCTGAAGCAATTTCAATTACTTTCCTCGGCATTACTGAAGTCACCATTTACAATGACAGGACATTGCAGTCATGACACAAGGTCTCTTAAAATTGCTTTCCTAACTAGCGTTCCCATAAGCCCATTATTAATAGCCCCAGTCTTGCTTTCCATTTGAGGTATCTCCTTAAGTGGTAACCAAATCTCATTTCAGCACATCTCCCCTCTCATCTTCATGTTCTCTGTTAAGCTCCTGGAAACTGCATTTACAGCTACACTGTGAAGGTC
This sequence comes from Actenoides lindsayi, assembly GCA_025331215.1. Lineage (NCBI taxonomy): Eukaryota > Metazoa > Chordata > Aves > Coraciiformes > Alcedinidae > Actenoides > Actenoides lindsayi. The sequence goes on along the minus strand of WTSP01013606.1, from coordinate 34,733 downwards.
ATCTTAGATGTAGCAGTATTAGATCTGCTGTGGGTGAGGGCTGAAGCTCGAATGTTTTTAATAAATTATTAAATGGATACACTGTAGCCTCAATTCATTTACATATTTGGGACCCAATGGCACAGTCCTTCAGATACCATAAAGTTACTTACTCTTGTTGAATTAACCTAGTGCTTTTTATCCAGACAATCATTTTTCAAGGAGACTAAAAGGAGCTGTCAAATGCTTTCACCAACTCAGCTGTCAGTCCAAGTGAGACCTCCTTCTAGCATTCAGAGGAGGGGGAAAGGTGGCAGGAAGTGCTATTAAAAATAAATCAATAATTACGCTGAAAACGAGGATCAGGAATTTTTACTTACTGTTCTGATTAAACAGATCCTGAGTAAACCCAGCCTGACTTACAGTCTTATAACTACCCCAGGTTACTGTTACAGCATTTCTTATGGGACAAAAATGTATGTTCACAAGATATTATAGACTTGAAAGCTATTGCACGTCTCTTCTTTTGCAGACAGTTTCCCTACACATTTACCTTGCAAGATGACTGTACTGTCTGAAGGCCTATAATAATTATCACACCACACAGAGCTGCACCTACATAACTAATAAAAGAGGGTGATTTACCAAAATATCCAAGTACATCTAGGGAGAAATTCACCAGGATATAGGAAGGGTCAATAGTAAAAGTTCAAGTCTTTTGGCCATGGCAAATGTATACATTTTGTATACAAATTGTATACAAATGCCCTGCAGTAGAAGAGCTTGAAATAAACTCTTTTTGGATCAGTGTGAAATGCTGTCTTGCTCTGCACTCACTCTCATTCTTCCAATATAAAGAGGAACAGCCATTTGTCAACTAGTAACTCAGAAAAGAAAAACCAACACAAAACAAAAACACGTGAAAATTATTATCTGCAATATCCAACCCTTTCATTCAAAAGCAGAAGGATTTTCGTTCCAATTCAGGATTCCCATGGGGAGACGCTGGGTGAATATACCGCACTGTAGCACCTGCACACTGTGACCACTGTAGCACCACACACTGTGACCATTTGTCCAGGACTTCCAAACACCTGGAAGCAATTCCAGACCAGTAAGAGTAGTTTTAAACAAGCTCCTAGATCCCAGAAAGTCCTGAACAAACAGCTAAACTCTTGTTATTTTCTCCAGAAGAAGGTTCCAGACAGAGAAAGAAGACATGGTGAAAAAGGGCAGAGTAGACTACTTCCAGATAGTCTTGGGTAGCCTGCTTCAGGCAGGCAACATCTAACTCAAGAGTCGAACTATGTCTAACTAAACTTACAGAGATTGACTCTTAAATACAGATGAAGGCCCAAGAGATCAAAAGTAGCTGGAAGTAGGATTAAAACATGTCATTTCTGGGAATTGCACTTATTTCTATGTCTGCATCCATTCCATGCAACTAGGGTCATGTCAAAACGACCATCAGCTGCAAGGCACCTATATTAAAGACACCAGTTTCTCCCGAACAGAGTTGATCAGTCATACCTACCATACACAGAGCTAGGAACCAGATAGTCGGAATTATCAACACAGAATTTGAAAGACAAAATTCAAATCCCTTTCCATTACTGGTTTTTATTGTTCAGGATGACTTGATACACCATTTTTTGCCTCAAAGGAAGAGAAGCTTTCTGTAGAAGGAAAAGCACCTCTGATTCAGATCAGCTCTGAAAACATCTAATCATAAATAGCTGTATCTATGGTCTTTAACCATAAAAGGCTTCAAAAAAAATCCCAAACAAGCAAAACCAACAAACATCATCTCATTAATAAAATCCAGAGGTTTTTTCCACAGGCCACAATATCTGTTTAGATCAAGTGCATGTTTTTTCTCATCTGCTGCTGCTACTTCTATAAAACTGTCAATATTCAGATAATTAAATAAATAGATCTGCTCTTCAAGCCAACTGCTTTTGGGTTCTATAATCAAAAAAAAAAAAATCAAAAAAAGCTATGAAAACTAGAAACCGTCTTGTTTTTTCCTCCCAAAACTGGAAGAAATTGAACTTTGTCCTCTTAATTTGGCTGACTCAACAGGATGAGTGGAATACAAGTGCAGAGGTCAAGTGGTCTAAGAAATCCCTGTTTTGAACTTCTACACAAACAGAAGCAACAGAAACAATACCTGAACATTAACAAGCTCAGTGCTTATACCACCACTCTGAAAACAGGCTCGGTTTTAACTGTGGTGTTACATATTAAACTCAGCTGTTAAGCTAACACTGAAGTGTGAAAAACAACCAATCAACCCTCCACTAGTCCGCAGGCCATTCCACCACAGCTCAGTGTTGCCATCATCACAGGGAAGTTATCTTGAAGTACGATGACCTAAACCAGAAATGCGAGGTCCATCTATAAAACTAAACAAATATTTTTCCGAGTATTTTCAAAGAGCCAAGGACCTGACACTTTGGAAATGCTTGAACTCAGCAAAACAGACGTAGGTTTTCTAAATATGTACCCACCATTTAAAGAGCAGCTTAGCAGTTCAGATAAATGGTTTGCACTAACTTGTATAACCTGTTAACACTACTGATTTATAGGGCAAAAGAAATTTAGCAGTTGAAAAAGTGAGCTTGCCCTTCGGCAAATAACTTGGTGGCTTTTAGGTGAATATGTTAATTTGAAGTCTCGTTTAACACAACACATTCTCTTCGAATGCTTTACACAAACAACACCCCTTAACTGTTATTCACATCTTCCTTTAAAACAAAAGAAAAACTAAACAACACAACAAAACCAAAACATATTGTTAAACATCCTTAATGGAAGAGAAACTGCCAGTGGGAGTGTGTAATCCTACATTTGCCCAGAGTGCCACTGTCCAGTGTATGCCCCATGCCCTGCATGATTTTCCACTCCCCAAACATGAAATAGTATCAGCCACAAATGGGAAATGACAGAAACTCACAAACTCTACTGAAATAAAAATCTCAGAATTACTTAAAGAAAACTGGGACCGGGAAGATGATTTTTGTATCAGTTGCTAGGAGAAACAGGGCACGAAGGCACTTGCTCCCTCCTCTTCCAGGTACTGCACCCTACCAGCTCCCTTTTACATGGGCTGGGGGCCACAGAGAACTTTCCCAGCTGAAGACAGTCAAAGGCACTTAGAGGTGAGGGGGAAGCCCTTATACCTCCTTCCTGCTCTCCTCCATGTATCAGTGATATCCATCAACTGTACAATACAGATCTGCTAACAGAAGTTACGCTTTATTTCCTTCAGTTCTTTCCTTCGCAGCCTCTACCTTCAAATCTTTCTTTTCACAGCTTCTCACCTCTCTGTCAAGCCCCATATTTACTTCCTTACACCTCTACAATAAAAGTTAAATGATTGGTTGATATCATCCTGTACACCCTGCTGCTTGTTCATGAACACCTTTGCCAGTCTTTGTTTCATACCTTTTTTCATTATAATCTCTTTGGTACAGGCATCACCTGGGCCTTAGCAAAAGGATATCCATTCTGCTTGACTTAGAAGCATCCAAGCTCTGCTATTCCTGTCTGCATAAACACTGTGTGTCACTAGGTCATCCCAACAGAAGTCCACGTTGCAGGAAGATAACAAGCATGACGTGTTTTAACACACAAGCGTTATCTTGTTTGACCAGATACCACCACATGCCCAACCACAGTGTAAGCCAGCTCCATGAACCTTAAGGAAGCCAATTTTAGGGGGTCAGGGGAAGGATTCTGTGATTATACGCTCCAAAAAAAAGAAATGCCAATCTTGAAAGACTGAAAGAGCTTTACCAACAAAAAGCTACCTAGTTCTTTGTGTGTCAAATATATCTACATTTTCAACAAATGTTGCTTTAATTAAATACTACCCATGTTTCTGGTTTGCTTTTCAATACAAAGTGATGTTCTTGGTAGACATCCTGTAGCCATGCTGTAGCTTTCAACTCAAGAAACTTTTCTCTTTTAGGGGTTATCCTTCCGAACCAAAACTGATTTTCAGGCCCCTCCTTATGCTCACACACAGCAGCATTCAGAGAGAAACCTATAAGCCATATTACAACATTAAAGACCAATTCTTTTCCTATGTCAGGAATTCTATGCATGTTAAACTAATTATACACTTAACTGTTTTTTTAATTAAAAGCTAATTTGGGGATAGTGTGAGAATTTCAATACTTCTTTCCCCCTTCTTAATGGTGAGGTTCTGTGGGAGTTCTGTTTTCCTTTTTGAAATGAGAAGCCTTGGTTTTGAACAGTCTGCTTTGTTAAAATAAAGTCTAAAGAGATGAAGGTCACTACCCAACTGTGCTCATTATCTCATTACATGGCCTAATTCTGTAATGTGTTTTCTTCTGGGATGTGATAATTAGCTTTGTGCTTCTTTGTTTTTAACAAAAACTTGGAGATACCGGAATCTTTTAAGGAAATGGTGAATCATTTTGGAAGGCTGTGCGCAATAAGAATCAAAGTTACAACCCTTCCTAGATCTTACAATTTCATGTTGTCCACTTCCCAAAGGAATCCGCTCTTGGATCCCGGCTTTTAGGAAAACAGCTCCAAAACAATAAGAGTACCAATAAACTGGAATTTTCTGGTGAGGAACATCTCAATACACACATTTTGAAAATGAAAATTCATTCTAAATAAGCCACAAAATCCACAGAGACCATGTGTTTTCCTTTTCATAGAGGATTCAAATCATGGTAATATACTTGCAGCTTAATCAAGTTAGGGCCAGCAAGTATGTACCCTGTAACACAGCCAAGTCCTGAAATCATTACCTTAAACCCAGCATACATCCTGAACACTTTAACAGCACATGCCGCCTTCAACTCCCATTGAAATCTGTAGATTCTTGTGGGGATGCTGGGTTTTATTATCTCACAGGGTCAAACTCTTAGTCCTTAATCAGGCAAGAATCCAGATGAGGTCCACGGGAGATTTGCCAGAGAAAGAACTAAATGGAGAGTGAGAAAGGATGACTCTAAACAACTTGGGAGCAGATCTTTATACAGAACAGAGAACATGCATATTGTACGCCTGATTCATAGGGAGTAATTTAGCTCACGCAGATGGCAGCCACATGTACAAAGATCTGGCCGTATATATCCTATACTTGCACCTCTTCATTGGAAAGAGAAAGGCTCATCACTGGATAGGCATGATTTTGATTATCTAAAATATAATTTTGACAGAATGAGTCCGGTAACGAGATTTTCAAAACTGTTAAAGTAACCATAAAAGAATACAAATTCTATTTTAAATTACAACACTAGTAACTAGTACCCTTGAGGTTCTTCTCTGCCTTCCAGACCTCCACCAGGAATTAAACCAACTCCACACAAGTTCTCAACAAGTAAAACTACTCACTTAAGAAATATTTCTCAAAAGGCTATCTGCAATATCAGCCAGAGCTGTTAAATGAGTTACTAATGTCTCTCTTTCCATTTCCCTGGAGGTAAAGTTCTGTTCAAGGAGTTTCTTACAAAATGCTACCATTCGTGCATCTTTGTCTAGGAAACAAGTCACATCCTGCTTGTTACACGCCTTAGTCCCTTCCAGAGTATAAAAAGATTTTCTCCTTGACTTCCTCCTGCTCATTTCTTCCCTTATTAAGCATGTGCCCTTTGTTTTATCCTACCAAATTTCTCCACATATAGTTCTGACAACATTTGAAGAAGTGCACAGATGTGATTCTACAAGAGTTTTTTTAATGTACTGACCAGTTGCTTGTTAGCTGTAACTAAAAAGAGCATGCACATCAGCAGTTAACAGTTAAATGCATTTTTAAAACTATTAGTAAGTTGAAAAAAATTCTAGCCCAGCACGCGAGTACAATATATATTCCCAGGCAAACATCATATAGAAAAGGAGAACTGAGATGGCCTCCATATGAAATCATAATGACTCTTCTCCTCAAATAATCTTTTGTTGACTTCTGCCTTCTTTTTTTATTATTATTTCTTTTCTTTTAAGGGATGTTAGGGAAAGGAGCTTTAACTCTGCAAAGAAGTCATTTGTGCCCAATGCTGGGCTTTATAAGGCATGTATCTTAGTACCATTGCTGCCTGGAACAAAGTCTCAGGGAATGTCAGAGCCAATTCAGGTTTCACAAAAATATAAAATGTTCACACACACATCAAGTGCAGAGACCCCACAGGTGCCAAAATCCATCTCCCTGTATGGAAAGGGTTCAAGTCGGGTTTAAGGGTTTGTCTGAGGAAGGCAAGCGCCCCCTTGACACTGCAGACAGCAGGGACACACACAGGGAACCCAGCTGCCAGCAATGGAGTACAATTCACTGTCTTTTCCAGGTGCTCCTTCTTGAACAAACAAACAAGACTTCAGGAAAAAAAATAAATGAATGTAGATTCTACAAAAACTAACCAACAAATATTAAATAATTGTAAAATCCTGCATATGTTCATGCTGTAAGATCACAGAAGCTTTCCTGCCACATGACTTAACTGGAAGCAGATACCTTAGTAAACAGAGTGACTTTTCCCTTCCCACAACAAGACAAACCAACAGCCCAGCCCTACATGCAGGGTGAGCAGTGAGAAACCTTCGGGTGAGACTTTCAAAGTGATTTGGCAACACTTAGAACAGCGTTAACTTTGTTTTCAAATACAATCAGCAGAGGATAGTGTTATTTAGAAAACAGTCACAATATCCTGGAACTTTCAAGACGTTAAATAACTTTGCAGCTGAGTCAGCAGTCTGTGGGGCCTTATACACGCTTTGCAAGTGCTGAAACAGTACCCCAGAAAGGGCATTAAATAAAATGAGTAATATCTCTTCCTGCTAAAAATTAGAGGTATACGCAAAAGATATCATTGAGTCAGCACTTGGTGGTGGCAGTTTCTACAGTAAAGTATGCTTCGCTGGAATTTATAACAGTCTGAAGGTGCTCACTGCTATGCCTCTCAAAAACTTACATATATATTTTTAATTACTGTTGTTGTTGTAGAAGACAAGAACATTCAAACAATCTACTTCAGTGTGTCCATACTTAGGGTGTAACATCAGGTTTTGATTTTTTTGAAAAAACAAGAGCTATGGACTGTCTTTTCCGGTGACAAAAGTTTGATATTAAATAAATAATATTTTAATACACACAAAAGCCAAGCAGACAGAGAACCTAATATGGGGCCTGGTTAAGTCACTGTTTTTCTTTTCATAATGTTTGGTAAGCTTTAGGCAAGCTCAGATGTTTCAGGCTTTCACTTGCTAGTGCTGGAGCATAACACACTGAGTACGAAGGGTTCCAACTCCGAGTCCAGACAAGGACTGCTGCCTCATTTATTTAACCCTTTGAATAGGAAAAGCGTGCAAATTTCAACAATGCATTGTATACTGGTGTATCTCCTTTTCATAAGGTATTGTATTTCACTGCTGGAAACTCTGCTAAATCAGTCAAACCTTCTTATGGTAACAAACACATCAGCTACATGAATACAAAAGCATTTCTATCAGCTTTTCATGTACTTTTGGGTAAGGAACTGTAGCTATACCCATAAGTCAAATTGTTTTGTTGGCATATGCTCCAATTCTGATATGATATGTTTTCACTTGGTTCAGCTGGTGGCACAGACACCAACCACAGATCAGGTTACTCAAAATGCTTGAACAGTACTTCAATACTCTACATCTTTAAGAGGAAATTCAGTTTTGATCTAGTGGAAACATGAGTTGCTGCAAAAGAGGGAGGCTCCACTACCCCTGCCACCTACCTTCAAGGGTCCTTGTATTTGCTCTAGCAATCATGAAGGGGCAGGGAAAACCAACCACTCTTCTCAAACTTCAACAGCTCTCACATAAGCACAGAGGAGCCAGGCTGAAACTTGTTCTTCCTATCAGCGGGCCAGTGGCTAAACTTCCGTTCCCTTCAATGAAGTTAACACCCATTACTTTACTAACATCTCATGAGATTTGTGGTAATTTACTGGCGATAAAATGCAGAGGCAGTCTTAACATCATACTGCAAGCTAAATTACTTGGTTAGTGTAAGCCTGACTGTATCCATGCCTGAAGAAGCCACCCCCCTGCTGAGGAACTGAAGAATGGTACCAACATTTTCTAATGGAATACAAACAACTGAACAGGCACCCCACACCACCACTCCTCAAGGCCACAGACCTCACTCATGATGAGAGAAGGCAGAACAGTTCAGCTGTCTCACTGCTCTCAGCCCTAGTGCCAGTGCCTCAAGCCTGGCTGGAAAGAACAATGTTCTTTCTGAGCATAAACGCCCTTTTCTATGGATAACAAGGCTACAGTAACAAATCAAATGTATTCAGAAAAAGTACAGAAGTATACTTCCATTCACCAATTCTTCAACTGCCCTTAATATAACAGTTTCATTAACCACTTAAGACAGTCAACTGCAGTTTTCATTCACAATAAATGCAGAGACCCCACCACTTACAATACTTCGTTAAGCCACTGTATTAAAAATATATTTATATTAAAAAACTTTCAATGTAACTGCACTGTTGTATTTCAATGTCCTGTGAGGTTATCCAGGAGACTACAAGGATGGTTGTTCAAAAAGTCTGTGCCAGCTGCTCTATATGTATCCTAGGTACATTACAAAAGCATCAAATGTTCATTAGTCATGTAATCACCCTAAGAAAACATACTAATACACATCATGGATACAGACAGTTACAGTGAGGCATTAGAGGAGGACGAATGTACCTCCAAGAAAAGAGGGGAGCCGGGAGCATCACAGTCATTGCAGGGTCTCACTGAAAGCGAGCAATAGCATGAGCCCCTTCACTGGCACTACAGCCAGCCCTTGCAAAGCAGGTTCCCACTAAATCTCTCTCTGAGTCTACCAGTCATGGCCTAATTAAAAAAAAATAGCCTGGAGGACCTACGAAGTGGATAGGAAGAAAAAGCAAACACACATGTATCACATATGTGATATATATAGAGGAGTATCAAAAAACTTCAGATCAAGTCAACTGTATTGTTACCTGTTCAGGACATGAACCCTGGGATTAGTTCCATTAAGGAAGAAGGAGATTTGCTCCACTGCTCTAAAATGTCTGCCACAAAATTGTCCTAGAGACACAACATTATATGACCATATCAGTATCAGACAGCCATGGACTGGTTTAGAATAGGATTATGACTGTGCAGAAAGTTACAGTCTAAATATTAACACTTTTCAGTTCTGGAGGCTTGTAGTCTATGAAGCAGCAAACAGAGTCCCCAGAGAAGGATTCCAGCAAGGGACCTCACCAGGGAATACCTGGACACCAGCACACAGGCCAGCACCAAGGAGTGCTAGAAAAAAATATATCTCTTATACTGGAACAGAGTATTGCTCCTTTCACAAAGTTAACAAACGCAGCTGGAACAAGGAGAAAACACAGGTATCAGAACTGCATCAACTTAACAAGTTCAGTCAACTAGAAGAAATAAATGCTTATTGCTCTAATTAAATTAATCCAGTCCACTAGGCCAAAAAAAGCATTGACTCATTGTTCAGAAATCGTCCTTAATAAACTCTGATTTCACTCTACTTTTTCTTTGAGCAATCTTGTCAAATCATAGACAGATACATGAACACTTGACCTATAAAATCATCTTAAGTGCATTATTATTTCTCTGGAGAAGATTATTTCTCTAGGGAAGCTGCATTCTAAGACTCCTCAAGGCAAGGGGAAAAAAAATTGGTTCTTTGTTAAAAAGCTTTCTTTGAAACAGCAAATACTCTTGCATAGTGTTTGTGTGATGTTGAAACAATCAGAAGAATTAGCTGGTTAGGGCTTCTCCACATACAGGAAAATTTTAACAACACCATTAAGCAGCTCAATATATAAAATTGTTGCATTAGAATTGTTTTTTCCTGAATCACATCAGTAAAGTTCAAGTTCAGTCTATTACTCATAAGAGCTGACTTATTTGCAGGCTTCTTGCTGCAAATGTACTTTTGAGATACAGTAAATGTAACAGAGACCCAGAATTAAGTAACTTTACTTTTTAAAATTATTTTATTCAAAATCAGCCATCCCAGGGAGTCTTAAACATTGTTTTACTTTGGGCATGAAATTGCTTAAAAAAACTCCAAACCCTAGCTTTGCTCATTTCCAAAAAAGAAAGAGAACAGAGATTTCAAGAGAACTCACAAGCAACAGAACAGGATCTTTTTCAGGACCGCTTTTTATTTTCTGCTACTGGCACGAAGCATTCCTCATTTTGAGCATTTCAGTTACATGATTGTGGTTTCTTCTTGTTATAGAAACTATTATGAAAGTGAGTTAGCAGGAGACATTGGAGAAGCATTTGCCTAGGTGTTACAGTTTAGAAAACTGTAATCTTTTAAAAACCCTCAGAGTCCTTCCTATTTTAGGTCTCTTACTTCCATCTCTGACAATACATGTTATCACAGAGATCAAACATTAGTGATGGGAGAATAAAAGCAAATGCAACAAACAATATGGCCATAAGCAGTATTTCAACAAGGAAAATAACTACTACTGGCCTTGTTCCAAAAAGCAACTGAGACAAGTAATATCCAAGGTAACGTCTGAACAGTTTTCTTGCCAATGTTCTCAAATACCTATTACTTTTTTCAGCTCAAAGGTGAAAATATCCCACAGAACAACTAATTACTGCTGTGAATTCATTAGTGCTATAAAAAGGAAATTTTTTGCCAGACTAATTTCACATTTCAAAGCAGAAAACAAAGAAAGCTGGCAACTTTTATAAATTACATAGTTTAACAAATCATCTCCAAAGATGAAGTCTACCCTAATGCAAGAAACTGAAGCCATATATGAAACTTTGAACATGTTGCTCAAACTGCGCATAGGATGTAATGTAGTCCTACCTGCTGTTTTCTTCTAATGATGCAAGAAGAGAGCCACATTTCACCTGATAATCCTTTTGCCTATAACAAACTAAGGGCATCTCTCATTTCCTACCCCCTTGCTGCGAGTATGACTGATTCTACTTCCTCTAAAAAAAGTGGGAAAATAAATAAATAAATGAAAGGGTTGGCATGGCAGAAGAAAAGAGAAGCAGCTCCATCAGTTAAGACACTCCTCAGGACATCATAGGTAATTTATAATTTGCCAAAACTTCAACTAGCTTGTTCCTTACCCAAGATCACAAAGAACTTCTGTAGTTCAGCATCCATTAGTCTAAACCCAAGCAAGGCAGGAAAAAAGTCTGACAGACCTTTTAATAAAATCTTTGCCATTTTCACGCCTACAAAAAAAGGGCAGGGGGGAGGTTTGGAAGAAATAAGATAACAGCAGTTAGCACCAATGTGATCCAAGTACTCCTGCACGGAAGGTGACAGGGCAGAATGCATCTGTTTTACATATCAAGAGACCAAGATTGAGAGATGAAATAACTTGTGGTGAGATCACAGAGAAAATCACTAATCCAGATAGAAGCCTTTCATCTTTTAGTCGAAAGTCAAGGCTCCTAAGTTGGTCCTATGCATTTAATACACCTATGGCCATCAGGCCACAGGAACTTCACAAGAAGAATTGATCCAGTCAGTGGCCCAGTCATTGGTGTGCTCTTCTTTAGGAGTCCCTGCTCATGGCCAAGGGCAGGCCACAGCTGGGAAGAATTGCTTTGACAGCCAATAACTCACTCCACCCTCTCCCAAGGGTCCTTCAGACAGCGGCATTTACATTTGGTCACCACCCAGAACGCACATACACACACTGAGTCAGACAGGGCAGCTGTGTGTTGGCTGTATGAAAAAGCGCATGTCAGTCACCGGGCCGGAGAAGACTCCACCGCTACCCTTGGACGCAGCGCAGCAGGCAGCACACCTACCCAGCAGTGCCCTGAGCCACCTGGATGTTTTATGTTTCAGAGCAGATGTTTCCCAAGAGTAACCAGGAATCACCCATTTGGACTAAACGCACACAAATAGATACAAAGTGTGGCCACTGCTTTAAGTTTCTTATCTTTTAGGTATTTCCTTAAAGTAACCCCAAATGTGCAAACTGAACTATGTTAAGCTACTTCAGCAACAGCTACATTTTCAAATAACTTTTTCATCCTTACTGACTTTCATACCATTGCCGAAGACTAAAGAACTGCCATGACATAGCGATGCTAAGTGGCCATCCACCACCATCACCCATCTTTACACATTAATGGGGAAAAAAAAGGTCATCTTGACTCAGTAGCTTGAATCAAAACAGCTTCAGGAGAATCTGCAATAGGGCATATGTTTTACTGCTCCATTTAAATGAAAATGAATAATACAAAGATAAATTTTATTTATTCCAAAATAAATTGCATCAACTATTCTTTCCGGACACAAGGCAAATACAGTGATCTAAAAAGAGGACAAGAAGTGAAGATAACCACAAAAATCAATCCTTCACCTACTCTTGGCTCCAAGTGTTCAAGTAAATTCATTAAAAATTTACAAATTAAAAACAAACAAACGAACCCCAAACACCAAAAATCCCCACCCACCACAGAACTCCCACCATCAAAACATCAAACCTGTTCCAAAGGAAAGTAAACTTTGCCGAAGAGGTAGAATAGCAACAAACCTTACAAATGTTTCCATTGCCTAACCTTTAACTCCTTTATTTGTTACTACTTTGCTTCCAGTAATGAGAGGAATGACATCTTCAGTTGAGTTCTTTCCATCCTGACAGGTAAAATCCCTTTTTTATTAGTAAATCCCATAGTGCAGCAGCTGCCAAACAAGGGAACCACAGCTCCATCTTTATGAAGTACACTTAAAACCTGAAGAAAAGCACACAGTGCTTGAAACAGCTGCACTTCATGGAATTATTAAAAGCCTTTGCTTTTGTCACCTGGGGTCAAAATTTATCCTTAGTGAAATTCAATTGACTTAAAACAAGTTTACACCAAAGAGGAATCCAACTCAATGCCTTCAGGTAATGAAACATGGCACAGAGACTTTGTGCTAAATATATTTTCTTACTCCACATTCATCTCTCCTACAACTTACAGCCCAAGGGACTTCAGTTCCTTTATTGTCATTAGCTTCAGAGGATTAAATTATTTCTGTGCTTTGAAAAGGAATATATCTGGCCCCCAATATTCTCTCTACACTTCAGTATAACCAGTAGTAAAACAACAAGGTTGATTCATGCAAACATATTTCAGTGGATAAAGCTTATAAAAGACCTGCAGAAACTCAATACATTTTCCATGTGAAAGTAACAACTGTTTCTCTAACAGCAGATGCTCCATTTCTCGTTGAGACACCCTAGGACCACACTCAGGGAATGCAGGGTTTAGGGTGCCAGAGCCTTTGGAGCCTAATTCTTCCTATGGCAACAGATAAAACCGTGCTGTTTGATGCTTGCACGTACCCTGCTTAGTCTAAATGACAGAAATTGTATTATTTTGCAGCTAAAGAAATACACAAACACAAAATAAAGTTATCATCCTGTACAGGGAAGGTAAGCAGGGTCAGTTTGATGGGAGAACACTTTTAAAACAGAAAGAAAAAATTAAAAGGTCACATACCTAAGAAAATTGTCTTCTGACTAGTATGTATGTCCCAGAGGACCTATCACCTTACGCTCCAGATTCTAGAGTTCAGAAAATTTCTGTAACTCTCCTTCACATTAGACAAGACAAAAATATCTTTAACTAAACATGCACTTTTCAGTTTTTTATTAAAGAGATCAAGGGGTTTTGTTATTTTTAAGATAAATGATAAATGGGGAATCTAAGAAAGAGTTAAAGGCCTACAGTGCAGAAAGGATATTAAAAGGTCTACAAGAAAATCCCAAATCCCAATTCCCTTCAGAAAACAAAATAATTATTTTTAGCACAGTATTTATAAAATAATTATGTGATGCTCAGGACTTGTTAAAGACAAGTTTCTCTTAAAAAATAAAACAACAAAACCAAATTTATTTCCTTAGAAAGACAAGTACTAATGCCATTCATCATTGCATGCCATAAAATTTTCCACAATACTACTTTTCATCAGTTGAGTATTTCCCTCCAGAGACGCTCAGTAATGCTGCCATTTGCCTGCATCTATAATTCATTTGGCATCATCCAGAGTCAGTTTTAATCAAAGAAGCAGACTTTTGTGTTTACTGATAAATGCTCTGGTTCAGCAAAGCACTTCGATATATGCTCAGTTGTTTTGCTGAATCAGGACACACAACCCCACACCCTATTGCTCCACATCGGTGCAAAACTCTGCTGAAGTTCCAACTTCTTCAGCTTCAGAGTTTTGCTGATACAGGAAAAATGCCGTCTGCTGAGTTCAAGTCATTCCAAGTCTGTGATACAATTACCTCCCTAAAATACATAACTTTTCTCTGTATCCTGGCATTCAAAGTTCTTCAGAACTTTTGTGTGGTTCTGGAAGATAAAAATACTACTTATGCATAAACTGCACAGAAATGGCACAGGATCTGATTCAACTGAGCTGACAGAGACAGATGACCAGATTAAAAACTTAATTTACACAGGAATAGATCACCAAACAGCAGTGTTGAAGAAACATGAATTCAGAGGACCTACACATTTAGCCTAGCTTCCCAGTTTTTATCAGTGTTTGTATTTAAATTGGTCACTTAAAACATCATTTACTACTCAAAAGGTATTACTTCTTTTTGTGTGAAATTAAGATTAACTATCATTTTTTAACATATATTTTGACTTCTCCAAGTTATTTCACCAAGCTGACTGACATGGAGTTAGGAATTCATCATTTGGTTCCCCATCAGACAAATATCTGACATTAATATGCTTCAAATCACCATCAGGGTGCTCAAAGGCTAAAGAAATTAGAACAATTTCCATCTTCAAAAGGTAGTCCATAGCTCCTAATTAGCATTTCTCAGAACCAAGAGCATGACAGGCTCTCATGAAAAGAGCATGACTGTTCCTTTACAGTCCCTGCAGAAGGGCTCCCAGCCTTCCCAACGCGCGGCAGCAGCACAGATACGAGACAAGCCAGGCACAGCAGAGGCAAACCAGCCCTCTGCTCCTCTGAGCTTCCAAGTCTCTAAACATTCTGAGTACTGCTTAACCTCATCCTCTAAAAGACTGTCTATCCAGAGCATAGAGGGAAAGGATTGGGTGGGTTTTCAAAGGGGACAGATGTTGGCCAGCTACGAGAAAGAACTTAAGGAGAAGAGAGGTGCAGAGTGAAGTCTCTATACCCATTCAAAAGCTGCAACTAGTCTGTGCTTTACTTCAGGACTAATAATTCAAGAGTCAACCTCTGTTCCTTGGTTCTCATCCTCTAACCACAGTTTAAACAACAAAAAAAGAGCCCCACACTTCTGGCAACAAATATTTTGAAGCAAAATAAAGTTTACAATTTAATTGCATCTGGGAAATCCCCAAACACTGTTTAAAATGGAAGGACAATTGTGTGAGTGACTCCCAGCATTATTTTTTTTTCTTTTACACCATGTCCTTCACCTTCCAGTGGAAGGACTTTCCATTATACTTTGAAGGATTCTATATTGCTTTTGGAAACAGTGTTAAAGGTCAGGGGAAGTTCCACTTTAAAGGGAAAGAAAAAAAAAATAAAAAAGGAAAAAAAAAGATGTCATGACAAGGCCTGTTTCTTCCTGTTGTTATGATTATTAACACAGCACCTATCACCACCATATCTGGGGGGCACAGATCCAAAAGATACATTAGCTTACAAGCAAACAGACTTATTGAAAATGAAGCACACATGCCCTGAACAATCTAAGATTACTTATAAGAACAAGTATGTAGAAAGGAAAAAAAAACACCCACAAAAAAACCAAGACAACAATACAGAACCAGAGAAAAGAGCTGTTGAAAGAAAACCATAGAGACAGACCTTTATGAAGAGATAAACCAGTACACTCAGTATTACAGAAAACGGGTAAACGCTTCAATATATTCAGTTCTTACAGTCTCTTCATCAGCCTGACCACAGTCATGAAACTGTCACAAGGACAGAGGTGTCTACAAGGCAAGCACAAGCAACACCACATGTCAGAGAGAACATAGCTGCATGAGGAAATTCTGATTGGCATCAGATGACTTGCACCACCAGAGGATCTACCCCAGAAGGCTGGAATGAGACTCTTGGCCAACACAGATCCACAGGCTGTATCACCCTTCTGTCTTCTTCCCAACTGAAAAGTAAGGCAGGAAAGAAAAAGGAAAAGAAGTTGAAGACAAAAAAATAAATAAATTCATATTCCTTCATGGAAGAACCTATCTTGTTGAAGGTTTGACCCTCAGTGTCTAGCGTAGGTATGTGTTTGAGCTGTCCTCTAAGACATACATCACGAACCCAACTGCACAACTTGGCCAGCAAGTAAAATAAATGTTTCAGCCTTTGATTTAAGCCACATTAGGACAGAATATTTTTACTCCCAAGACTAAAGGGCCAGACTTGCTTATGAGGTTATTCAAGGCTGTAGCGTGTGCAGTTCTGAGCGTTCGTGTGGAGTTCCTACTGCAGGTTGCCAGATCTTAGTTTAAGCCCACTTCAAAAACATAATTCCTTCAGACAGGCAGGTAGTTTGCCAGCAGTTTTCCTCTCCATCCTGCCTTGGACTTTCCACGGGGAAGAAAAAAATATAAAATAAAAAAATCTCACAGCAATCAAGGTTTTCTTTGCAGTCTTTTTCTGTACAATTGAAGTTGTATAAATATGAGCTTACACGAAATCTGTGGAGAAGCTAAAAGTAAACCAGATTCAGACAGGCATTTAACTACACACAATCAGGCAGGAAGAAGGTAGAAAAAAAAAGACAAATATTCTTTGAATATTTATACAGACCATTTTCAACTCCAAGTTAGTGAGGTACATTCTTTAAGCTATCAGCATGAAAAATATACAGTTTTGTGGATCAGGTTTGAATATGCACCTCTGTGCATCATATCATCAAACTCAGTTTTTTTGATATATATTTAACATATTAGTACCTTTAAAAGCAAGAATGGAAAGAACAAAAAAAACCAAGGGAAAAAAAAGCCACCACAAATCAAAACACAGATTCTGTCTGTATCTAGGTGATATTCTTATCACCTATGTGTGAGAAGATAACAATACCGAAGATACTGGAAAGTCAACAGCAAAACCTAGACCAGCAACAGCAATGCCAGTGTAGGACTAGCAAACAAAAGGAAGGTGTGTTCTCCCGAAGCAGCCTCTCTACTTTAAGAGTCACAAAGAGTGAGCTGGAAAAAGGCTCAACATATAAAAACGAACACCCTAGGGAGGTGGCATGCTGCCCCCTGCCTCCCCCAGGCTTCACCACAGGCACGCAGGGATTTTATTTATACTTCTTGGTTTTATTTATACTTCTCAGTTTTATTTATACCACTATGTTAATGGTTCAAGCCTGGAAAAGTGCAGGTTCTGTACACTGGCTAGTAAAGGCTAAGCCTGCAGCAGGCTGGCCATCACATTGACAACAGCTGATGGGCATCTGCCACAGCTTTTTCCACACATAACTAGAAGCAATGCTTACTCCCACCCATATTTCACCCCATAGCCACAAACCTCCTGCATTTAAAGTATAATTGTTTTGGTTAACAGGAAAAACACTGCAGAAGGTCTATCTGAATAACCTTCAGAGAGCTGTCCTTCCTCAGCTGCAATTATATCTGCCCAAGATCTCTTCTTCATCAGAGTCCATCAGGTCTTTTTTGCTCTTGCCTTACTGCATTCTCGATACTCTATAAAGGACATTAACTAGTTGTTCTCATTGAGAATTTGCTGCAAAATTAAAAAACACACAAGAAAACCAAAACCCACAGGACAGGCACAGCTAGAAACCACAGTGATACTACTTCCTCACCTCCCTCTAAAGACCTGTGACCTTTTCTATCTCCTTCAGCTATTTTCTTCCCATGCAGATAGTGGGAAGAATCAGTTTCCAAGAAAGAAATAACTTTGAAGCTAGCCCTGCTCTGAGCAAGGAGCTGGAGGAAACTTCCAGAGGTCCCTTCCAGCCAAAATCATTCTATGATTCTACTTATGAATAAGCATCTGATCAAATCCAAGGCCACAGTTCTTTTTTAAGAGTATTTTCAAGAACAGCTGCCAGACAAAAACACAGAATCGGGGAGTAAAACCAAAAAAGAACCACAATAAACTTCAGGACAGACATACTAAGATTTCTGAACACTGAATAACTTTCTAAGAGTACTACTATGCTTGATAACACTTAAATGACTGATTTTTCATTAAAGCTGGCGTTGAGATGTGAGCTGACTTCTTAGGCAAGCAATCTCTTCAGCGTCAAAATGGAATTGTGGTTATGCCCAATTAAAACAGTTTTTATTTTCTACACTGGCACTTTCTTTTACAGCAGATTTTACACATCTATAGTGACTCAGATTCGCTCCAAGTAATCACTCTTCTCAGCCAAGACCAGCACTTGTCACCTCAGCTCAAGCCACAGAGACACTCAGACACGCCCTATATTGCTGAAAGTTCATCTGTAATGAAGTTATTGCAAAATGTTAGCATCATGTACTGTTAAACAATCGAAGTTACTAATGTTGGATGGATGCCTTCAGAAGGTTAACCTCAGAGAATGTCCCACAAGGCTTGAAACAACATAATTTTCCATGCTGGCGATGAAAGGAAGCCAAATTGTAACACATTTAATTGCTCAGCCCTGTCTCTTCCAAAGCTGGTCATCTTTTCCACAGTGAGGACATCACAGATTTAAGCAAGCCATCTGTCCACTGTCCACTTTTCCCACTACCTCATTTTGACTGACCGTATAACCACTTGTCCTCTTCTCCAACAACCCACACTGTATGCAAGCTGGACACATAAGAGGCTTCCCCTCACGATTGCAGGAAGAACTTTGACAAACAAACACATTGAGGAGAATCACTCCAGTACTTGAAGAAGCTACAATATAAGCTAGGTACTTGAACTGTACAGATCTTTCCTTTCTCTGTCACAGGTTATTGCAATACATGGCTTGAAACATCCACAGCTAGGACAAAACGTGGGACAGGATTATCCCCATAAATGGCAATGCATCTTCCTAAACTGTAAGACCTCCAGTAACACTGACAACTATTATTAAAATGTCTTTGACATCACCACTGACAGTTAACTTTAAAACAGGTTAGACAACTGTCACAAATGACCAAGGTGAGGTTTATCCCAATAGGGCAGGAAGAATGGATGGACTTGACCTATTACGAACCTTTCCGGGATTCTGTCAGAAATTTATTTTTATGAAATAATCGGGACTTAATTCCAGATTATAAACCTTGAAGGCAGCATTGAGCTGAGCTGGTACACTCTTCCAGACCAGCTCTGTAGAGATATCTAGCTCAGCTTCACCAGCACAACCCTGCACCTAGGTAACAAACCCAAACTCCTGACAGAGTTAATAGTTTGGCCTCAGCATCACGCTGGCAGGGCTACCGTGCTTCCACTCCTAAAGGCTTCTGTAGCAACCTTCCCCTTTATAATATATGTGCACCATGCCATTCCCTTTTTAAAAAATAAATAAAACCCCCAAAATAATTTATATTACTACTGCAGTTCTTTAATGATTTTAAAGGGGAACGTAAATGCAGGAAAACACTCTTATAGGAACAGCATTGTTTCCCACATCACCATACCAGCTGTTATGATCACAATTTTTTATGTAACACCTAGACGTAAACACAAACTTTAGCTGACCTACATTTTTCCAGCACGAAAAAGTATTTTTGATCAATAATTCTGAAGATATACAATAAGCTACACCGAATGCACGATTTACATAATGCCACCTACCTGCAGCTGCAAAGCACAAAATCATCAAAGCAAACACTGAAGTCACACAACTTGAAGACATTTTTGCGAATGCTGTATCTTCTCAAATCAACTCCCTTTGTAGCTCTTCACGTAGATTTAGTTCCTTTGAAATTTGTGGAATGTTTTGAAATCAAATCTTCCAGACTTTGCCTACAGAAAGAAGTAAAAATACATTTTAATGCAAATACAACTTAACAGAATTCTTTATTAAAGGACTACTAGAGGAGTGATTTTATATTGCCAGATACTCAACGTACTGATAGCTAAGTACTCTTCCCTGCTGTATTTCAGCACTTCTTTCTAGCTGTTGATCTTTCATATTATACATTGTGCAAGTTACGATCTGCTTGGAAGGGAAATCCCAGTGTCCTTTCTGTCAGCTAATACTGAAGTCCTGCTGAAGCCTGCCAATGGTACTCATAGCCTCAGACATGTTTATTTTAAGTACTCTGACTTTCTCTGGGATATATAAGCATTTGTTTGCTTATCTGCTGCTGCTACCTTTATTATACCATGGAGAAATGTTTCACACATGCTTTAGCTGGTTTACAGGTAACATGGTAAATTTAACTCATCATTTCTCAACATCACAAATTCTGAACACTTTTCAAGGCCACTTGATCATCGGACACCAAACAAATATAAAGCTGTTCAAAATCTTTAAGAGCTTTCAAGACATGATATACCTGGTTAGTAAAACAACTTAAATGTGCTGTACTAATAAAGGACGATACAGCTGACACCTGCAGGCATTGAAAACAACAAAAATTCTGACCCTAGAATGCACGTTACAGATTTTTGAGGGGAAACACTAGACGCACGATATTCTCTTCCACAGTTTTGTATTTGCTTTTTGGTTTTTTTAAAATCTATTCTCAGTCATCTATATGTCTAGAATGAGACGACAGATCAAACAGGTAAAGAACCAGAATGTTCGTATTGTATTCAATCAAATACAAATCTTAACCTGCTTTACATCACTACCAGCCTTCAGGAACAGAAGGTGACAGATGGTGCCTCCCCAACCACTAACACTCAACCCAAAGCAATGCAAGCAGTTCCAAACAGCCATCACAGGGCTAAATGATAGCAAACCGCTGAGTCAGAACCAACATCTAAACCACGACAACACGAATACCATTTAAAGGGTTCTTGCTGACATCAAAATGGAATGCAGTACAAAGTCAGACAAAAGGCTGGGCTCAGTTAAACAGTGTGTGCTACGCTGTACACGATCAAAAGTGTGCACATAGAAAACATACACCTAGCCCAGCACTTGAAAGATACCTGCTGATAGCACTCTTACAGCTACGAGGAAAACACCAGAAACTGCTTTGCAGAATTTCTCCACAGGACGTTCAGCAGAGACTCCTCTGCCCCGTGCAGGGGGAGCTGAAGTTACTCACATATCACTGGTAGTGTGGTTGAATGGTTCATCGCTTACAAGTTCACTGGCACAAACTATTCCTTCCACAGCTTGCTAGGATCAATACATTAAAAAAACCACCAAGACTACAACACTACCACACAACATGACTGAGGTAACAAAACACTGCAATGAATTTCTACTATTAACAGGAAGAGTAACAAAACAGCCTTATAAAGCAGCAATAGCTGACCGTAAAATCCCAGACAAGCAAGACTTACCTAAAGATTTCTTCCACAATATTTCATAGAAGATGGGTTCATCTTCAAGAAAAAAAAAAAAAGTTCTGGAGAAGGATGAACACATGCAAACAAACCCAGTGCCAGAGACAGCTCAAAACAGGAAAACCTCAGGAAAATCACTCCTTTGGGCAGTTTACAAGGCTTGTAAAAATTATTTGTCCTGAACCTACTGGAATCATTCAATGAGTTCCTTGGTATCTCTACTCTCCCCTTAGAGTGCAAGATTATGTAGCTAAGCTCTCAAATCCATCAGGGACACTGAACTTTTGGTAAATTAAGGCCAACCTTTACCAAACAGAAATAATAAGTTGTTGACAAGAGTGTTACACAATCCTTTAACACAGAAGTTTTTCAATATGAAAATCCAAATCAAACAGGCTTACTGCCAAAATGGCAAGGCATAAGGAATTTATGACAGATATTGAACATCATTTGGGAAGTCAAACATAAGCTGCAATCATTTGCTATTTCTCTAGATGAAACCTAAATCTACTTGGAGTATTTGGTTACTTAACTCATTATTTAAATGCTGCCATAAATAAAAATTACCAAATACAGCAAATCATGAGGTTTCTAGCCAGTGTTAGCTATAAAACATCATCATAATGTCCTGCAAGATGTCACATGTGCAATCAGGCAATGAATAAGCATTCTGAAACTTGAGTTACTGATGTGTAGCCATTTTATCAACAACAAGAAGCAAAAGAGAAACGAGAAAAAGAGCAACAACAGCACATACACTTAGTAATGTACTAAATAGGAAAACAGAAGACATTACACTTAGATCACTCTTCCATCAGCACAAACCTCTCATTCTTCAGTGACATTTTTATAAGGCACGCCATTGTGCAGAAATAGGGAGCAAAGGGAAAGAACTGGAGATGAAATGATGCTGCCGAGAGCAGCTGAGAATCCCATTCTGTGCCAACCAGATCGATAAGAGGACAACTTTTGATTTGACATTCATTTGGGAAAGATTATTTAAAAGGGAGAGAGAATATATACAGATCTCTATCTGTACTTAAAAACAAAAATGATCGAATTCTTACCACAACCCACTGATCAATAACATTTACAAGGTGTAACTCAGAGCAGGCAGTATATGATCAAAAGGCATTGGGCTTCTACTCCGATTCTGCCAGCTCACAAAGGGTGAATAATGGAGACTTAAGTGAACCTTTTCCTTAGAAAGCTCCTCCTAATATTCATTTGCTTGAAGATATGCATTCACAAACTTAAGAAGGAGGGCAAATTTCAAACCCTGAAAGACAATGTGAAAAGGTGACAAACCGACAGATTTTCATGAACTTAAGATGGACGATATCCAAACAGCCAGCTACGCGGCTGCAATGTAAGTCAAAAAGCACAGGCAAAAATGCTACTAATAATTCATTTAAGAATAAGCCTGCTAAACAGGCAACTTGTCAGTATTTTGGAATTCTGGAATACCTGATCATCCTTGCCTGTGACAGAAGCCAGCTATGAAGATGCTACTACCTGACAATAACAAAGAATCAAATAAGTAAATAGGTGAGAAAACTTCAGCCATGGTAGAAAACATCCCAGACTTTGTTTCAGTGTGAAATATGCAAACTAGGAAAAGTTGAGGCAGTCCACAAAACAGGGGGACATTTCCTTTTAAATAAGAGAAGAAAGCTGTGCAAAGGGATTGGGAACCTAAACTATTTATCCAAGAAGTAAACACAACTGCTAGTCAATTTGAGATTCAAATTTCTGAAAGAATCGTCTTTTCCTGCGGGGTGTATCTGGGTAGTTATTTTTGTAACTGAGGTCACAAAAGGGCATATTATAAGTATAACCAAAAAAATCCCAATGAGGAAGAAAAGATAACATGAGAGCTTTGGGTTTACTGAACATACTGTTTTCATGCCGATGCTTTATACTACTACAGACTGCAAGAAGGGCTGGCAAAAGAGGGCATCTGCAGCTGAAGCCATTGAAGACTCTGACTAGAGGCACAGTCTGCTGAGGACATCTTCACTGAAGTTCACTGCCATAAAGGCCACTACTCCTGCTAAAAGTGAGCGTCTAAAAAGCACTAAAGAGTCTGTTTTGTTAAGAAGTATCATTTTTCAGACTCAATCAGGAATGAGTGTTAATGAGAATGAAAGGAAGAATCTTACTATTACTATATTTTATTAGGCTTGAGAGAAGACAAAGAGTGGAAGGGGGAAAACACATTTTGAAGTACATGAGAACAAGAAGAGGCGGATGTATTAGGTTTTAATTTCGCTTAAAGTAGGAGCCTCTGTTGTCCATGAGAATTTTAATGCATAAAGCTTAGCTACAAACCTGTGAAAAATACAGTGCTTTTGGAGGACACTGGGACATGGTGACCAGCCTGTGAGCATAGCCAGCCATGGAAGGACAGATCTCATTGCTACTCTAAGCTAGAGGACAACAAATGCTCCCTAACTCAATGGTATTTAAAAGAATCTGACTTTGTTAAGAGTCAGCAGCAGGGAGCACTACACACAAATCACTCCAGTACACTAATGTTATCTCTCTACCTTTAATTAACCAAAATTTTTTTCTTTGTAAAAATCTGATACGTCTTCCTCAGAATTCCAGTCTTTCATGTATTTTTTTGAAAAGCTATCCTTTGAGCTAAAAAGTCACCTTTAATACAACAATGCAACCGAAGAATGGAGTAATTAGAAGCATTTGGCCTACTACTGCAAAAACACCTTTCCACTAAGGATTTCCCAGACCTCACTGACAGGAGCTACCAGGACATAAGGTTCTGTGGTTTATGGATAGCTTCTTACCAAGGAATCACACCCAGCACTGCTCCACCACCACCAGAAAAGTATCCATCCCCACACATGATCGTTGGTCAAAAAATGGGACAGGACTCTGCTCTAAAGTGTCTGAAGAACTACAAATCAAAATGATGAAGTATAAGCCCTAGGATTAAGCTCTGTCTTCAGAACATTTGAGCACCTTTCTACTCAGACTGCTTCTGGACTAGCAAAATAACTATTCCATAATACCCTTCTTGAGATCAGTGGTCTCATTCACGTCAATTTTTACCTACTTTTCTCCTGGTAAATTTATTTTGCCTGCTTTTTCACAGTCCAACCTAGCAATATATGTGTCTGCAGCTGGCCACAGCCGTAGATATGAGGGTGGTTCTGTTTCCTATTAAGGCTTGTATAGTATAGGAATTTGCCACATTTAGTGCTGAATTGGGCTCTTGCTGCTTTATTTTCCCCTTTTATTTCTGTTCTCTTAAGCCTTTTCCCCAGTAGTCACAACCTGTACCCTTCCCATACAAGTTCTTCCCTTGCCTTAACTCTATCTCCCTTGTTGTCTAACGTTTTCCTTTACTGCCTGAAGAATAACTTCCACTTCCTCTCCTCCTTATCGACACAGACTGTGGCAATTCCCTCCTCTTTCCATGCATGGTGCCAGAGGTTGCACAGCTCTCCACAACACTGATAACAAACACTTCTCCAACAATGCAAGCCAAAAATCCTTCTCCTCTAAGCCACATCACAAGTCCCACCAAAGCGAATGGGGATACTTGAGCAAAGCCAGCAGGATCTGTCCCTTTGTGTTGTTTTGCCATAGCAACATGAACCCAAGTAAGTTTCTAGGCCATCCAAAAAAGCCTTCACAGCCAAAGCTTTTTCACTTCTTGTTTGTTTGTTTTATGCATGGCAACCACTTCACTTATTTAACCAGTTTTTCTCCCATTTGCCCACGTTGGTTCCCTACGTGAATGCAGTGAATACATGTATTCCATGCATGCGTAAAACAGCAATCATTTGTAATCAAGTACACCCAGGTTCAATTGAAAAAGTAAAAAATAAAAATAAATTTAAAAAAATAAATTAGAAATGGTTATCTACACAAGCAGCTCTATAAACTTGAGAATAGAACTGGTTCTGAAAAAGTTTATTTATAACCCTATTCCTATTAAATATGCATTGTAGCAGATTTCTTTATTAGATGACATATCCTCTGTTGATTCTGCAGGTACAGGTCAGAAAGCTGACTAATAGGATTAGAAATACTTATGTAGAATTGAAAACTTGTATGTATTTTTTAATGCTTAAAGGCATACACATGAAGTTCTACCATTCAGAACTTAGAACAATTACTTTTCATAAACATGGAGCAGATTCTGTTTTAAGAACAACAAAATAGTTTCTTTTTCAGGGAATATATGAATAGTAATAAAACTAAAAATTCTGACATATCAAAAGCCCAGGGAAAAAGTAACTCTGATATCCTGCAGTTCACATGCTGCTGTGCTTTGCAATGGGACATTTCAACAAGTCACAGTTAAAGGCTATGGGAACTGGACAAGTGCCAAGGGAAGATGTTTTATGCCATTTAGCAATTGTGCCCCTCTATTCCATGTGGCTTCTGTTTTAACATTTTTTTTTTTTTCTTATTAATGCATTACAATGAACCCTGCCAAATTACGGTAAGCCACAAAATGCACACAAATGAGCCCATAACAGATGTGAAACCATTCCACCTTTTTAGCAATGGTTTACCAAGATTGGTTTTGTTACCTGGTATGTATTTTGCCCACAGCTGGCATGAAGCTCCCATTTGGGTGAGGGTATCTATTCTGAGTATCATTTCATAAACAACTTTCCCTTCAGCTTCCCAACATTTTTTTTAAAATCACCTGACTTCAACTGCTGTGAGTTTAGATCAGAAAAATAAAGTCACGACACCAGACACTGGATGTTTCAGCTGTACAATCATTGCACAATGTATCACAAAAGAGACAGTTTACAGAAACAAGAGAAAAATCATTCTGTTGTATGTTCCCAGGACTTCCCTTCCCCCAAACACAGGGAAGCATGCAGCTGAATCTTCATAGGCTGAGGGGCAAGGTTTTGCTTACCAAGCGTAAACAAGAGAATTGCCTCCTACAGGGTCAGGATGTAGGAGGGTTTCAATAGGTGGAAGGGAAGGAAGGGCATTCGGGAGTCTTTTAGTGGAAGGAGTACACAAGACTCTTCCACAATAAGGAGACTGGAACAGATTCCTTTGACAACAGCAGAAATTCCTAGAGATAGAGTTAAGGCAAGGGAAGAACTTGTACGGGAAGGGTAGGTGGTGATTAAAGAAATTCCTAGAGGTTACTGAGCATCTACAGAAGGAAGCACACATGGCACTGAAGGCAGAGTTTAACAAGAGCAACTCCCTGTGCGTAACTGGAGTACTAAATCAGAACTTTTCTACTCTAATGTAGAGCTCTTGGGGACATCCTACATCAGAGCATCTCTAAAGGGAGGAGAGTAAACAAGACATTGGGATTCTGCTCAGTGCTTATACTAGAATGGCTCAAGCAATCTGCAATCTAATACCAGCTTCAGCCATATATTTTCAATGTAACTCTTAGTTTATTCCTTCAGAAGCAAAAAGTAATGAGGACCTTGACATGGCCACAGCAGCCCCCCCTCATAACACCTACGTGGAAAGACAACACTACTATGCCAGCACTGTGCCCAGGTGGCCCAGAAAGCCAATGGCATCCTGACTTGTATCAGGAACAGTGTGGCCAGCAGGACTAGGGATGTGATTGCCCCCCTGTACTCAGCACTGGTGAGGCCTCACCTCGAGTACAGTGTACAGTTCTGGGCCCCTCACTTCAGGAAAGATATTGAGGTGCTGGAGCGGGTCCAGAGGAGAGCAATGAGGCTGGTGAAGGGACTAGAAGGAAAGTCTTATGAGGAGAGGCTGAGGCAGCAGGGGTTGTTTAATCTGGAGAAGAGGAGACTCAGGGGCGATCTTATCACTCTCTACAACTACCTGAAGGGAGGTTGTAGTCAGGTGGGGGTCAGGCTCTTCTCTCAGGCAGCTAGTGACAGGACAAGAGAGCATGGCCTGAAGCTGCACCAAGGGAGGTTTAGGTTGGAAGCACTTCCTCACAAAGAGGGTGATCAGACATTGGAATGGACTGCCCACAGAAGTGGAGTCACTGTCCCTGGAAGTATTTAAGGAAAGACTGGCTGTGGCACTTAGTGCCATGGTCTAGCCAATGTGGTGATGACAGGTCATAGGCTGGACTTGTTGATCTTGGAGGTCTTTTCTAGCCTCAATAATTCTGTGACTTTAGGCAGTTCTGCTTTGGTCTTCTAACATTAGAAGATGGATGAAAAGTCTCAGTGCTCTTATCAGGTAATACCAGTAGCACAGTTATATGCCATCTTCCTGACGAACATTCAGGTAGTAGTAGGACAGAAAACCAAACAAAAAAACCAAACCAGAGACTTCTAGAAATGTACACACACAAAAACTGAGTTAAAGTTTTCATGGCCACTCAAGAAATCTATGAGTCTCAAACCTACATTTAAATAAAACTGAGGTTCCAAATTAATTCAATCAGTAATACCTCATCACAACTAAGAGAAAACAGACTCATGGTTTTTAAAGGGACTTTGTTGGTTCTGAAAAGTTTACTCTGAAACAAAAATATTTACAGTGCATAGAAATCTTCAGGCTGAATAAGACGATCATAAATTACATTAAACAAATCTCTACAATCTTTCCTCCTCGTAGTTAAATTTCTTTGGCCTAATTATTTTTTTATGGTTTCTAATTGGAAACAGAATAGGCTTCCTGGCACCAGGACTATCTTACGCTTCACAAACACAGTAGCAGCCAACAACCTCGCACAAATTTCATTTATCTTAAGTTTTACTTGGCTCAGTTTCTAATTGCACACCTAAACTAAGCAGATAACAGCTCTAATGTACCTATCAAGACAGATATAACCCCAGGGAAAGCATCTCCTTGGGGAGAAGGAGCCACAGCAGGATGGAAAGTTACCAACAGCTCAGCAAGGCTTCTTCCACTCAGGGTAAAAGGTTTCAGCAATTCATTCTGTCAATGAATGCTTGATGATGTTATTTTTTTTCAAGACGAAGCTGCAAAACCTTAGAACTGTATCTAGAAATATTCTAGCTGGAACCTTTCTACCAGGAAAAAAAAGCTCAATCTTTGTTGGATTTAAAATCTTGAAATAACCTCTGTAGAAAAGTGGTTTGAAACCGTGGCCTACAAAGACACAAAATTCCCTAGGCTAATTGTGAGAAACCCTCAGGGGTACTAATGAAAAGCAAGACTACGTCATCAAGCATAAATTAACTATATAAGGATGCAATCTCCCTTGGGAAGGGGGGTGGGTGGGGGAAATGGTCAGCAAATTAAACAGGATTGAAAATCAGCATTTTCCATTATAAAGGAATTGGACAAGGTGATACAAATCAGCCCTCCTCACTGCTGCTGGCCATAAAATACTACAAGATGTAAATTAACAGACTAAAATATTAACTACTAGGTAAAATTAACCACATGCATTATCAAAACCACATTTTGGGAAAGAAAAGCAGCATGTATTGAATTTTCTCTCTAGAATAAGGCATACGCTAGAAAGCTGGTAAGATTAAGAAATTATTTCTTCAGGTAGCTAAACAAGAACACAAGATTAACACATTTAGCAAAAGTTAGCTGTGAGGCACTAATTTTTCAGCTGCACATCTGTAAGACAGGAAACTTCTCCCACACAAATAGGGAAGACCTTAAAGTATCAAAGAGTTAAAAGAATGAGTCAAAAGGAGCTTCCCTTTGTGTAGGAGTCATCTACCCTCTTCCTAACTGCCTGCCAAACAACCAGTGCAAGTTAATTTGTTGGGCAGAGAAACAGCTTCAGGTAGAGGCAAAACTTTCTTCA
This sequence comes from Actenoides lindsayi, assembly GCA_025331215.1. Lineage (NCBI taxonomy): Eukaryota > Metazoa > Chordata > Aves > Coraciiformes > Alcedinidae > Actenoides > Actenoides lindsayi. The sequence continues at coordinate 5,592 of WTSP01013606.1, read as the reverse complement.
TAAAAATTATCCTCTATAAACACTGCAATGAGGCTTCCTTTCATTAAAATACGCATCCCTGTCATGTACCACTCAGAATGGAGATATACTCCCATATAATTTTTACTGTCTAGAATTTCCTGTCTTTCATTATTTTATATTAAATGTACACCCCAAGACTGTAAAAAGCTTTGAACACAAGTTCAGCGAGATAGAAGGCCACAATAAATTTCCATATACTTATAAATAATTTGTGCATCTCCTATGCCAGAAGGAACACAACACCTCATCACTGGAGTGAGCCAAACCACTGGATCTACAAGTATTCAAATCTGCTGGCCATTCCAAACGCTGGAGGAAGGAACTAATTCATCACGTGAAATGAGCAGTGTATACTGGAGGAGTGACTTGGTCCATTAATGTAATAGCCTTAACATGAGGAAAGGCCCATCTTTTCAAATGCCACAACAGCTGCTCTGTAAATCAAAACAGAATTTTGCTTCACTCAAATCACTGTCAAAACCAAAGTACTGCATTGGTGATAAAATATTACCACAGTTCTCAAATGCATGTGTCAAATGCAGCTATAGTCTAATTACTTCTATAAATCTAAGACAAAAGAGGCCATATCAGTCTTCAACCCAGCTCCAGCTTCTTGGCAAAGAAACACGTGTATTCAGCAGATCTATACTATACAGTAAGCTCACTGGATAGTTTGGGATTTTTTTTATTGTCCCTGACTCACACAATGAGCCTACACTGATTTCCAACAGAAAATGCCTATGTTTACAAAGGAAATCAGAGGCTAAATGAATTGCCATACTTTTGCAGAATCATTAATGATACCTTATGCATCACAGCCCCTATTGCCTTCTGTGTAGACAACCAGCCTCTACATGTTAGCTATAATTAACCAGTTTCAGACCCACGACCTCTAGATAAGCTCTTCTCCTGCAGTCTCAACAAGTCTCTTGCAAGGTCACGAGTAAACTTATTTAAAAGAGGGGCCATTTCCAGCTGCCTCCCCAAATCTTACAACAGGTTGCAATAGCAAAAAAAAAATAAAAAGAAAGACAGAAAATAAAAATATGAGCTTGGACAGCTAGTGTATTGAAATTAGACGGACTATTAAAGAGAACTGCTAAATATAATGGAACTGAATTTGCCAACAATAAACACACAGAGCTCATTTTCAAGTACTTTACGCAGAACAAATATGAAATAAATTCCGTATTTTCCTCAATAAATTAATTTCATTATAAATACATCATAAAAATAGAGTATTTTGCCAGACATAATTATTTGTAAGCAGTACAATTCAACAATAGAATACTTACAGTTCCATATAACATGTTCTCTGCTGAACTTGACAAATCTGACTATTTAGATACTCAAGGTCATAAAGGATGGGGTTTTTTTTAAAAATATGTTTTGTCATTGTGGAAATAGTACAGATCCCATATTTTTTAAACAGTGGCTTTAAAGTCCTCCTTTCAGTGATTTTCAGAGATGTGCAGATCTGTTTCATTTGGCTACCATAGAGTTAATTGTTGCTGTAACAGCGCACGAAATGCTGCTCTATTGGATGACTGCCAGCACATAAAAATGCGAATCCACAGTTATGGATAAAGCAATTCCAATTGCACTGCTTTTTTGCTAGTATGTTTTTATGGCAAAACATGCTTCTGTTCATGAAATGGCCAGAAACCAGCATATCGCTGTTAATCACCACATATATTACTGCTATTGAAGTAATGCCTATTTATAATATTCAAATATTTTGTGGAACTAGATCAAAAGTGAAGTGATCGTAAAGATATTTGCAATCTGTGTCCTACAGAGTAATTTCTGAGACTTGCATAAACCGCCTGAGACTTAGCAGTTCATGTCTTATGTGTTAACAGAATATTATCAGAGATATCAAGACAAAGGAACTGTAGAAATAAGGCAGAGCTTTAGCACTATTTACAAATAACATTAAACCAGAAATCTCAATTTGACTTGACAAACTCTGTACTTCAGCATCTCAGAGAACCACATACGGGAGAAAGGTTTTCCGATTCCACAAAAACGACGGAAGAGGCAGATCGTCAATGGAACTGAATACACGTCTTTTTGTACCTTAAGTGTCTGCCAACATCAGATAGTGCTCTTAGAGGAGAGCGCATGGCCACTGGAATACACATATAACTGGTCACTGAAACAAGGGGAAGAATATTCATATTCGTTTAATACCTCGGTTCGCAGCCAGTGCCATTCCAGAACCTGAGCAGCTTACATCTCTTCCTTTGATCCTGACCTGAGACTGCTGATTTCAGGCAAACTGTATTTTGTTTCCACTTGCTCTAAGACCCAACGCTAGGAGAGTTATCATCACTCACAATTGTTAGCTCTCAGGAGTAGCAAATTGGCTACTCTGTGGCAAATGCTCCCAGGCACGTTTTTATCCCGCCATCAATGAAAGACAGCTTAACCGCAAGTACTAGGAGCAAGATATCTCACATTTACTACAGTGCAAGAGCTTGTTCCCTGGCACTTCCTAGGGAATAGCTGACATGCTGCAAATTCCCAGTCTTCACTTAGCATTCATCAATCTGTTTGTATACCTATACCTTAAGTACTTGCCATATGGCTTCATCAGACTTCACACACTAGAAAGCAATCTGGATCAATACAGGTAATCTTCTTTGACAACAGCCTGTACATTCAGTACTCCTGGCACAAAAACCATCATCAGTTGTTACATCAATACGAATCAAAGAGAAAAATCCTTATTGATCTGTGTTGGGAGCATCAGTTGATCTTTACAAAAATAAGCTAGTAATGACTTTTTAAAACCTAAGAGAATATCTAAAAGTATTCCCTCTTATGGAAACCCTAAATACTAGGAATAGTTTCTTGTGAGAATAAAACTTTTTTACAACTCAGCTTTAGCTCTCAGGATTTCTATATACAATAATAAATGTGATACAGAAATAGTTTTACTGCGAAAATACTCTGTCTAGATCATTATCTAAAACTTTACAGGATTACTTAAAATATAATTTCTTGGGTTTAATTAATTCACCTCAAACATCTTCAAAGTGAAATTTCACTTAAATAAACCTCTAATGTTTTTAAAAGTTCAGTTCTGAATGGAATTCTTGTCATATTAGCCAGAAGAGCAGGAGACTTGCCTGCTAGAGCAAACTAATAAACAAGGATTCAAAAGTAATGCGTTTATTCCAATATATGGTTGTGGGGCTTTTTTTCCATGTACATTGACATTCATCTTCTAAAGATGAATACTATCAAAAGCACAGGCCCAAAGTTTTAACAACTTGCAACTGTGGTAGGAAGAAGGACTTCATAGTCAGAAAGTTTTGTGGTCCCCCTGCTGGTTTAGTAATTAACTTCAAACACCATTCCTAGAGGTAGGCTTCAGGACGCTGGGGTATTGAAAGGTGTTTTCCATGCCGTAGCACAAAAACTGAAACTTACTTTTTAGAAGAAATCATATCCATGGTAGATATCATTTACAGACTTTGACTAGATGAGATTCTGGATACACAAAAGGCACATCAGAATCAACGACCAAAGAAGATCTCCCTTCCCAAAGGGCAACAGTGGTAGAAGAGAAAAAACTGAAGTGTCACTTTAAACTTAGCAAGGTTGGACTTCAGGAAACAATTGGGGGAAGCACGTTTCAGAGTAAAGGACTCTTCACTGAAGGAAGCCAACAACCTGCCCCCCCCCTCTAACACCCGTCCCTCCCTTCCTCCCCCAGCTAGCTGGTAACCCTGAGCACCAGCTGCAGCGGATGGTGCCAGCCCAGGTCTCTGTCCTAGCAAGAGCACCTTCTCTTCAGCTAGAATTCAAGCCCTGTAAGTTTTCATGGGTTAAACTGGAGCTCTTCAAGTGAATAAACATCTTCCATGGACATTTTGCTAACACTCTCGGTTGGAAACACTCGGATGGGACACCTGTGCAGTGCTAATTAAAACCTTGCTACCAACTCATGTTATGCCTTGCATTCATGGAAAAGATGGGGACTGTAAGGGAAATAAAGTGTTCCTAGCAAGAACTGATAAACAAATAGATTTTGTCTTTGGAAGAAGTTGTATTTACACATGAACTTTTAAAACCCTCTGCATGTGCGACTACTACAGCAACAGTACTACAGGTCCCTGTGAGCTGAACCTAACTAGTCCCAGAATTAGAGAGCCTGCAGCACTCTCACTTTGGGCTTTCCCCTGACAGGGGTCTAATATCAGCCTGTTTGGCCTCACCCAAAATAAAAAGTAAATAAACACTTAGCTTGGTAAAAATACAGATCCAACAAGGAAAAATTCTTTCTCAGAACAAAATCACGGCATGCCACCTAACTCTCTAATAGGCTACAAATCTTATTAAGTAGTTTCTGTTAAAACTGGACTATGCTGCTGATGATGACACATTTGAGAAGAAATTAATAAATTATGGCAATTAAATTAAAACAGCTACAGCTAAACAGAACTCCGATAAGCAGACTTCTGGTTATATCCACACCACCAAGTGGAAAAGGTGCAACCCCACGCAGAGCTATACCTGCAGCCCTTTCTTCTGAAAAGGACAAGAAGCATCCTGCCCCATACTGGTTGACTTCAGTGATAAAAACTTTGCAATTACTAGTGCATCTGAAACTGGGGAAAGTTTAAAAAGTTACTTAATTTACATCTAACTTTAATGGCATGTTATAGTCATGGCTAGGAGACAGGCACTCAGAAGGCTGCAGGGCATCGACTCCAGTACATCCCCTGCAAAACACGCCATGGTCAATCCCACAGGTCAACAGCTCCTCAGTGAACCTGTAATGAAGGGACACGACACTGGCCTTTGCATTATCATCACGCACACCAAATGGACACTCCGCTGGGGCATTGCTGAGTTCCCAGCGAGCCTCGGCAAGGGTACAATGACCCCGCTGCGCACAGCGGTGTCAGCATCTGTCAAGGGTTTCACTCCGCGCCAGTAACTCGCCCGGCACGTACCAACCAGCCCGACAGCAGCGCTTTCCGCTGGGACACCTGTAGCTGTGACCGGCCAGCAGCCCACCTCACGGCTCCCCGCTTCGTTCTGCACGGCGCCGGCACTTTGGCACGGTCCGGACGGGCGAGCCGCTACCGGCGCTGCTCGCCGCACACGGCCCCACGCGCGGACACCGCCAGTCCCACTCCCCGCAGGTCTCGCACCCCTCAGCTCGGCAGCTCCGCGGAGGGTCCCCCGGGGACCCTTCATCCGCTCCCGGCGGCCGCGCTGTCCCCGCTCAGGGTGACATGTGGCGGGGCGCGCACCCCGCGCCCACCCCGACGGCCGGCGCATCTCCGCGGGGCCGCCCGGCGCCTCCGCCCGGCCCGGGCCGCCCGCCGGCGGGGTAGGGGTCGCGGCCGCCGCACCTACCTGGAAGCGGGTCTGTCCACGCCGCGTCCCGCAGGGGCAGGCGCGCAGGAGCGCGGCTACGCCATGGGCACCGCGGCGACGGACGGACGGGACGGAAGGGCAACCGTCGCCGAGGCCGCCCAGCGCCGGCCACTGCTGCCCGGCCCGCCGTGCGCGGGAGGAGGCGGGGGAGGAGGCGGGGGAGGAGGCGGAGGC
>WTSP01013604.1:0-42992 GCA_025331215.1 Actenoides lindsayi | reverse complement strand
AATTTAAAAAAAAAGAGGTAAAGAAAAGGAGATCTACACCTTATTTCATTTATTTGGAATAATGACGAGTCAAATCTTGCCATAACCTAACATATATGGGCAGTCCCACAGAGCACTAGGCAGACATTTGAACTCTTCTGTGTAGAATAAGTCACAGTATCAGGATCTTAGATTTCTGCATTTCTCTTGATATTGATTACAAGCGTTCAAGGTGAACTTGAAGATTTACATTACTGAATAATATTTTTTGCATTCTTTTATTGTAATACATACAATAACTTTCTAGTCTCTAGTGTGATAGCTGTTTTTTTACACAGACCTGTATTTCTAAAACATGCCTGAAAAAGACTATGGCTTACCTTTATTTAGCAAATGTATGGGCAGCAAGGAAAGGACTATTCAAGTAAAATGAGAACTTGTTCTAGTCTAGCAAAACACTTGTTAAGTTCAAGAGAGGCCTTGTCAGCCTTATTCAGAAAAACTGTTCCTCTACTGAAAAATGAATGGTTGCACATGACAATATTTGAGATAGTTGTTTTTAACAGAATAGTTTTCTGACAAGAAATGTTGCTCTGTTGCATTTGAAGGATGATATAGGAGCATGTTTGTTTTAGCATGATACAGAAATAAATTATATTAATTTAAAATGTGTTGAGCTTGAAACATCTTACAATATTCAAACCACTGTTTTCAAGTCATAAAGTTGGCAAATTGCTATTGCACATAACAAACCATTTCTCTCTATTTCTGGACAAAATTTATGTTAATATATCTGTAATTTCTACAGATACTAATTTGATAGTCAACCAACTCTACTCAGTGTAAAATCCAGACCAGTTCAATTTTAATTGGCAAATTCTGCCAGGAAATTGATCTCACTTGTTTTATGCATAAGAGAATTGGACCGCTCTGATTTCTTTCTAAACTAATAGTGAAGAATATATGCTTATCCTTAATGCTTGCTATCACTTGTGGATGGTATTGTTGTGATATTAATCAATCACATATGGTTTCCAGAAAGGGAACTGATAGAAGATTCTGACCCTAGCCAGCAGGTCTTCTTATCCATCAAAGTGTGAAGAGCTGATTCAGGCTGTTGAAATTCTTTCATACTTAAAATATGTGTTATTCTTAATATCATAACATCTTTTTTTTTTTCTGTTTTAAGGGGAGATCTTCCTAGATGAAAGATGTGAAACTAATACAACTTTGTGGTAAATACTGTTCTTCTCCCATCTGCACAAACATGTTTTGAACTCTATTACGATAAGCATTGTGGTAATGACCATACAATTAATGTTTCCTCTTGCCATGAAAAAAAAAGAAATGTGAGTGAAACAAACCTGAGAGTGCAATGCAATAGTGGGTGGAGATGGCTGCAACTAAACACTCCAATGACAAAACCAGGATCTTATTTTACTGGAGTTGACACGTATAAGATTACTGGACAACCCATGAATCCATTCAGCCTGATCACTTGTGTTTCATTTCAGTGTTGGTTGTCTGTCTATATTGGGAAGATAGAAATATTTAGAGGAGACTGACAATAATGATTTTCTAGATTTCTGTTTTGTCATGAGCTAAAGGATTCTCATGGGAGAGCATAAAGTGGAGTCCTTCAAATGAAGGACTTCAAAAATTAGGACATAATTTTGTGTCAGGTGGTGTCAAAGATAATGCAGTCCTGGTGAACCTGTATGAGATTATATTATACCAACAAGAAGCTAAGCAGTTTATCTTGTCAGAACATGCTTCTGAAAAAGATTTTAAATTTATCAGTACCAAAGAGGAAGACAGGATCAAGGCATGGACAAAAATGGTGGATACCTTTTCAAAATGGTGTAAGGGACTTAAAATTTCTGACATTTATAAGAGTTAGGATGATGTGTTTACATATCTTAAGAAGGGAGTGGAAGATGGAGACCTAAATCATACCAATTCAGAGCTATAGACAATCAAATGTTCAGTTTTCCTAAAAGTTAATAATCCAGCACATACAAAATCTTGTCTTTTTTGATTGTATATTATCTGTCCTATGATTATCATTTGTCTCTTTCAGTCTCATTGCATGTTCTTCCCCTTTGAAATACAGTGTTTCTACAGTAACCAATGTCATCCGTTCAGGCAACAATAAATTACCCAGTGACATGTGTATTAAGTCAGCTTGTTGAATAGGTTTTAAATATATATATATACACATATATATAAAAGGACCTTAATGTAAAAGTGAAATATAATTCTGTGTATTGTACAAAAAAGTTATAAGAAACTAAGACCATCATGCTAGTACCTTCCAAGGCTTTGTAATAAGCTGAGAATCAAGTCAAGGTTATGAGAGAAGTTCTTGCTGAAAATAGACTCTGAAGAAAAATTAGTCACTTATTGCTTTATGGATATTTGGTCCTTCCTCTTAGCAAAATGTTTAAAAAGTCCTAGATTTGTCTGTTTTTAAAAAGAATTCATGACTCAGGAATAATCCTGCTACTAATTTTAAGGCTGTGAAAATGATGAAATTATGTTCTAGGTCATTGTTGAAATATGGTTATGACTACAAAAACAATAGAAAATTTCTCATTGGCAAATGACCTCTAAAGAAAAATATTTGCAATGAGAGGAAGGAGACTTAGAAAGTAGAAATTATTATGTAAGTAATTCCCATGGTTTTATAAATGACCTAATAGAAAATTTTAGGTTTTTCACCTGAAAGTGTTGTTAAAGCATATGCTTGTGCTCTCTTAAGCTTTGAAGGTCAGGTCAATTTTAATAATTTTGCAATCTTACTTAATGGCTGAAATTCACCTCCAGGAAGATGTTTACAGTAAAAAAGAATTTTTTGTTGTAGCATGTGAGGAGACTGACCTTCTGAGATGAGAACAAAAAATTATACTTTGAATAAATAATAAGATTTCTGTATCTAATACACAATTATATTAAACTTTCTAGACAAACTGATAATGAGATAAATTTCAACCAATATACTAACTTAGCTTAGATTCTAATTTTAAATAATGAATGGGAACTTCTTAGTTTTGTCTAACTTTTTCCAGTTGTGAGTGCAGGTATTTTTTTTCTGATTAGTACTTTTTTTCAGACTGTACTCTCTTTTGCAGTAAATTCACAGAAGTATGAAAAATAGAGTGTGTTTTCATACAAATTTCATACTTTCTACGCTTAGGAAAACACTGATTTTTCCCCTCTGTTTCAAGAACTGAAATGAATGGCACTTTTATTTTAGCTCTCTTTCTTAAGAAAATGAAGGTCATATGATTGTTTCCCTGGCTTCACTAGCGAGACACAGCACAAGCTCTTAGAAGCAATTATGTTCCTAAAGAAATTGTGGAAAATAATTAGTGATACAGAATTCATTTTCTTACAAAGGAAGAGATCTCAATGCAAGTGTTTATCAGGACATAGATACTCGGAAGTACCACAGGTAGCTGATTCTATAGCGGATGTGACAAAGGGAATTTAGCATGTTGTGGCAAAACTTTCTGAAACACAAATTCATACCAAATTTGGCTTCATTGCCTTCATGGTTTTCTGAAATTCTCCCTTGTTTTTAAAGCAATGAACCAAATGAACCAAGAGATAGGACCGGAATTCAAGCCAATAGTTAACTAGCTGATGTGCTATGAGATTGCTAGAAGAAAGGGTAAAAGCACAAAATGCTCTGGATTCAACTAAAAGTGTTGTGGTTTTTAATAATGTTTCAGCTGAGGTTTTTTTGCAGTTTTAGTGCAGTAAAAAAAGTAATATTCAAAGGACCTCATTCTTTCTCATTTGATTAAAAAAGCTACACTTCTGTATTGCTACTTAAATTGGCCCCTTTCTCTTATTCTCTTTCATCTAGGAACCGCAGCAATTTCCTTTGCCATCACCAAAGTGACTTAAGATACAACTTCCAGCCTTTGGTTTCTGGAGCCCCCAGATGAAGCTAATCCACGACTAATTTCACCTCCATTTGCACATGAGGTGATTTGAGTCATTTAGCTTCCTGACGTGCTCCTAGTCCTAAGGGCAGGTAACTTCTTGGTTATTGCTCTAAAACAGGCTTTTCCTATTCCTTCCCCACTCTTCTCTCAGATATTAATCTGCCAGTAAAACTTCTAAAGAACTTTGATGCATTCTGATTTTAGCCTGTGGTTTGCTGTCTTGAAGACTAACATTCTACAGATTTAGATAGCTATGTCTAAATCGTAAACAGACTTTCAGCTCCTTCTGCTTTCTTATTTGTAAGTATAGCACAACTTGTCTTCCTTTCTTTCTGCCTCTCTCTGTCTTCTTCTTTTCTGCAAAAAGTACAATTTCTGTGCTACATGGAAAATTTTATTTTGAGTTTGGTCTTAAAGACCTTAAAACTCTCTGAGTTTAGGAGCCCTGAGTTCGCTGGGGCCAGAAATTTACCTTCAGGATCCAGAACAACCTGAAAGTCTTTCTTTTCCAATTTTTTTCACTGTATCTCAAGCTTACCCTCTGCCAATCAAATCCCAGAGCATGGACTGATGATTTAAGTGAGGATTTTAAGGCACAAGTGATTGCTGGGTAAAAAGTAAATAATAGATATGAGATTATTTTGAAATATGACCTAAAATTAAGTAAAACCAAACCAAACATTTCTGGCAGAAAAGACCAGGAGGTGAGGGGGAAGGAGTGCATTACCAGGTGTCTTTGAGAAGTTCCTGCATACTAAGATTCATAGTTCCTGCAGCTAATTAGTTCCCTGCTGAAAATGTATTTTCTTCTTACAAGAAGTGAGGTAGTGAATATAAAAGATTGGTTTCAGTATATATAATTCTCTTTGGAAAAAAGCCATTCCTCAAGGACACAACTCAGGTCAGTGTTCAAAAACTGGTCTGAGTTACATGGAAATATGTAAGAAATCAGCATACATTTGATGTTGCTTATGATCACTGGATTTTTATAAACAGTACCAGAAATCAAGTGTCCACATTGTACTCTATTCCTAGTTACAAATATTTTTTATATAAGTTAACAAAATAGCAGACAGGATAGAAAGAAAACAAAAATGTACAGGCAAGAAAGTAAACGTGTTCATATAAGATTTTGTTCTGAAGTGTTAAAAAGTAAAAAAAGATTGGAGAGGTAAAAAGAAATTTTTCATATTCTTGCTGTTGGGTTATTTCACATCTCATTTTCTTTCCTATTTTAATTTATTTTGTTTCCTTTCATTTGGATTATTTTTAATGTGACAACACCAGGTGTTTTCATCGGTCAGAAGAGTTCAAAAATTGGAGAGCCATTTGGAAAAGTGAGTTTTGGTAATAGACACTTGAAAAAGACACCTTAAACTAATATAGATAATCTATATAATAACAACTGATCTGGGAAACACCAGGTAATGCCTTACTTGGATGTTGCAAACAATAGAGGATTTTAGATTCCTAGTGGATCTTGACAAAACTGGATTTGAAACCTGATGAAAACAAACATTGGAATAATCTTCCATTCTAAACATACTTTTCACAATCAGATCTCAGGCAGGACAACACACAGTGTTTTAAATATATATACAGATATATATAAATGTATTATAAATTAAAAGAAACTTGTTTATTCCCACAGCCTGATTATTTTTATTAACCATTTTTGTTGCTAAGTGTGTTACCCAGCTCAAGGAAACACCTTTCAACTAAGAGAAACTGGAGGAGTTCTTATATGATTTCCCAGACTTTGTCAGATACATTTATCAAACACTATGAATGAAAAAAAATGTGTTTTAACACAAAAACTGAGTGTCAGAGAAAGACCTTTGTAATGTTCAGCTGACATCTGTGGGGCTAGTTATTCAAAGCTCTTTGTCATAAGTAGACCCCTTTATGGACAATTCTTGGTTCCTTGCCTGAAGTAGTATTACTATAGGTCTATTGAAATGAGTACTCGTCCTTTAAAATCACCATGATACTAGGCACCTAGGCACAAAGAGGAAAGAATGAGGTCTTCCACCTGCTGTTCCCTTTATAGTCCTCTCTAAACTGCAGTTGTCAGCATGTGCTTTGGGCTGTACACAGGAACAGTGCCTCTATGTACTTTGTTTAAAGTTCTTCTTCAACAAGTAAATTTACAGCACCTGCTCAATAGAGAGTCTAGTTAATGCTCCATTTATCTCTTTGTGAGGTCTCAGAAGATGTCTCCACTGAGTGTTGAAATGAGATAGGCTCAGAAAAATGGTAGTTACTAGCAGTCCTTTCCCGAAGGACATGTGACAGCTGTCAGCAGCCATTCTCACTGAGCAGCTGGACTTTTTTATTTTTCCTTCTTTATCCAAGTACTTTCCAAGTGTTTTGAAGTTCTGTATCTTGGCACGCTTCTTTCGACGCAGCTAGCTATGTTGAATCATAATGTGGAAATGGAACTTGCAATTGTGAAAGATCCTGATCAAGGATAAGTAATCGCATAAGGAATAAGCATTACAGAGGTGTGTGATGCAAAAAATCCATGAAATGGGCTGCTTGAGCAGTCAAGAAAGCAAAGTCTAATGAACTGAAGTGAAGGGACATAAGTATAATATAGCCAGCTGTCATAAGTACTACTAAAATTCACTGGGGAATACTACAATTACCTGAGAGAATATCTTTAACTCTGTTTTCCTGGAGCACCCATATTGTCATCAGTTAGAAATGAATTCATATGCACAAATATAATTGCCAGTGTGAACTCTGAAAACATGATGACAGTGGCAGATTTTCTGTTGTAATTCTGGAAGATTTCCCATTCCCTAATCAAAGAAATTTACTGACCTAGAATTATGTTTAAAACACCACTTTCTATATTACTTTCACTCAGTGTGCTAGATAAGTTAATGTTTAAACAGTTTCATCCCTAATGTAAAAGCTTGTTTTATTTTTTTCCCTCATCAGATAGCGAAAAATGAAATAGAACCCAAATAAGGAATATAGTGTTCTTGGTGCATGCAGTGATGCTATCACATTGTCATGTTAACACTGTTCTTTTTGTCTCATTTTTATTAGGTGTTATGGATTGTCTTTGTTCCACTGTTTTCAACTATAAGATCTTTATGGCAGGGACTCACTTAGTGGAGTGCCTAACAAAAGGTGTTTAATATAGCTTGGCTCTTGAGTACTGTCACAATTAAGATGGATTTATAGAACAGTGAGGTTATGTGGTGAGTAGAATAGTTCCTAGCCTGATATTAGGCAAGATGAATCACAAACATTCACCCTTTAATCTCCTTTACCACCTATACTAATATCACCTAATGCCTACTTCTAGCTCTTTGTGCTGCTTTTTCTCACTGTTGTCTTAATCTGATTGTTAGTACCCTGTAAACCACCAGATCTCATTTTGGGTGAATTTTACTCCATTCTGCTACTTGGTTTTACCTTTGAAGCCCTACTAGGGGCTTTGTTGACAGAGAATACAACTGGACTCAAGAGCTTGTTTGCAGCTTAGTGGATGTCATTATTTAATGCCACAATCTGCTTAATTGCAAAGTGAGATCAATGATTTTGCCATTTATTATGACGAGTCTTGATACCTCTTGATAAAATGTGCTAAACGAGAGTTAAATATTATAGATTTATTACTAGAAATGGCAAGGAACTTTTGGTTGAGTGATGTAATATATTTAGTATTACTCTGCATCTATTCAAAGTCTCTTTAATGTAACAGGGAGGTCCTTCTATATGTGTATAGGAATCCTGAAATTATAAATGTTAACAAATGTTGTATTGCAGTGTAGCCGCACTACACATGATTCATCCCTATCATTCAGTTTTCATTCCCTCCATGAAATCAAAAACATGATTTCACACAAAGGTCTAAAGGTATCTAATATCACATTGATGTGCTCTGCACCACATTGTCAGAGAGAAGATTTCAGCACTGTGTTTCTCTAGTGATCAACCAGTGAGGTTCCTTTTGTGTACTTGATTTTATAGTGCTTCCATCCCAACTGTTCTCTCCTTTCCACCCACTCCCATCTGCACCTGAATTAAAAATATTTTACTTCTGTCTATTTTAGTGGCTTGTAGTTGGAGATGATCATCTAAATCAGGCAAAAGCATCCTGGTGTACTCTGTCACCACTACTACTGGTACTAGTGTATGAGAATAGTTACTGGAAAGACCAAGGACTAATAGGGATGCTAAAGAAACTGCCAGTGCCTATTTTCTTACACATGCACTTGTGTACACTTGCAAAGTTTTCATAGGTCTAGAGAGTACTTCTGGGGCATAAGGAATAATATTCCAGTCCAGTTTTATGTCTGAAGAAACCAAAATGTAATCACAGCTAATGATGCTCCAGATCATTCTGCAACTAAGGAACAGAACTGGGAATAGTTATCATGAAAGCAGATTGTTTGCTATAAATATGCTACCATAGACTTGGCTGTTGCAATAACAAACTTCTCATAGCAAATCATGTGAAAAGATCTTTGAAGGCTGAAATCCTGTTTTTCAAAAGGGACTCATAAATCTATGCTACAATGTGAGTGTTTCAAAATCACTGATTCATGTACAGATAGTATTATAGAGACAAAAACACAGAGCAGAGTGTGATTTCACATCAACTACTGGTAGAGTGCTGTATGCTGTACTTTATGTTTATCATTACATGGGAGTATGCATCTCAGTTATAGAGGTTTAAACCTGCATTGGTATGTCTCTCTAAATTGAAATGTCCCTTTTAGGTATGCAGGGTACCTTTTAGGCCCTTATGACATGAAAGGTTTTATTAACTCAATCAAAGAATTTAGACTCTTAAACCCTATCATATCTGCCGTTTGACTTCACATTTAATGAGCTTTTCAAGTATCAAAATAGCTGCCCATGTCTCTTGCACCACCTATATTGAAAATATCTGTGTACTGTTCATGGCAAGTGTATTTCTTTCCAAGCATTCTGAAGTTCTGATCTGGGTAGCCTGAATATCTCATCATATTAAAGACCAACTTGGAGTCTCTTGCTAGTCTTGACAAGGTCAATAATAAGGTCTTTCATAACTATGACATGTAAATAACCGGTTTGAGTTTTACCAAAATAAAAATGTCTAAATTTAAGAGAATAAAATGGAACATTAATCTAAGAAATCGTAGTCAATAAAACAGAAATGGTTGTGTGGTTACCTGCAAAGTTTAAACCAAAATATTTACCAGAATTGATCAACTTAATCTTAACATGGACAATCCTAGATAAATCCGATTTATTCCCTTGGAATAAATTTTGCTCTCTTTAGAGAAAAATCTTGACCCTACAGAGTAAATAGGGCTCTTTGGCTTCTTTCTGTTGATCTTAATGCAGCCTAGATACTTCTATTCACATAGGTTATTAAAAGTATTTTGGAAGAGGAAATCCAAATAAAGTTATCTTGTGGAATTATTATATTTCCTGCAAACTAGCTGCATCTTCTGTTTTATGTCTTTCTTGGTTTTATACTGAGCAACAAGTAAACCAAGATAATGATGTTATCATATTTGAATTAGATAGAGAAGTTATGTCTTGGCATTATTAATACATTTAAATTAATAAATCAAAGCAACATTTGCCAGACGAATGATAGCTTTTGTTTTAGGGTGGATTTCTTGTATCATTGTATTAGGATCCTGTGTTTACTAATAAAATGTTAACACTACAAACATAGAAATTATCTGGAAAACAGTGAACCACTTTTTCAACTAAATTATTTGCATATAATGAGGAAGAAATTTTTTCACCATTCAGTCATTTCAGTGCTTCAAAACATCAAACCTACAAATTAGTATATTTTGCATCCTCCTGCAGATTTTTCTGTACGAATTCCAGTGGTCTAACTTTGAAAGATATTTTTGGGGACCACTGCACCTATGAGAATATTTCATGGTTACGTCTACAGTTGTTTTCTGGTTTTCAAATGTACTTGACACCACAAATTAAAGTAAAAAAAATGCTACATAATCCTGGTTTTATAGTTCAGTTATGATGGATGTTTATTAAATTACTTAATGCACAACTAAGAAGTGCTTAGTTAATCTGGCAATTAGGACATGATACAAAACAGCTCAGTACACTACAATATTTATAATTCTGCATTATAACTTCAATATTATTATTATTATGTTTTGATACCTAATTCAGTCTTACTTTCAATTCTTTTCACAATCAGTACTGGAAAGTGCTCTGTGTAACTGCTGACATTTTGGAAGATGTATTTCTGCAGCACCTCTTTGATTAGGGTTTTGACCTATCAGTCATGATCCAAGGCACTGTTGTAGTATAAATAATCAACAGTTTGTTCAGTCTGGAAAAAGACCTCTCCAAATGATCATCTTTAGCTGTCTATCGAATTTAAGCAGCACTGCAGTGCTTTGAGCTGGCAATCCAAACATCTTCATTTAGAAACAAAACAACATACGGTATAATCAACTCACCACAGTCATTTTCTCCACTGCAATATCATTAAAGAAGTATTGTAGTATAAAGAGGAAGCTAAAATATGCTTGGCCAATGAGAAGGCCAACAGCCTTCTGCAATTAAAGCTATTTTTACTTATTTTGCTACTGTAATGTCTGAAATCTTCATAGTCTTAATACATTCTCCTAACACATCCCTGTCTCCCTTCTGAGTTACAGATACTCATATTTGGAGAATTAACTCTTGCAGACTTTCATCACTATCTCAAAGGGCTGCCTAACTCTCTAGCATCACATGAGTCTGTGGAGTAGCAAGAAACTGAACCTGGAAATTCCAGTTGAGTCCAGGTAGACAGAGAATTGAAATCCCTGCTGTGGAGTGTCATCTTCCTCCATGGCACCATTTAGCTTCTGCAAAATTTCCGTTGTGCTAAGATTCAAACGGGAATCCATCATTCAGATGGTGTAAATGTAGGTAGAAGATATATCAAGTACTTTTCATTTGGGTTTAAACCTTGAATAAATATAATTTGGTAATTAATTCCTTCTTAATGCTTTCAGTATTTCCACTGTGCTTGGGACTTCTTCCCTTACAGAAAAATTCGAATGGTGGAAGCAGCTGAAACATTTTTTTTTGAGTAACTTGTTGTTATTGAATATGTTAAGCAATTTGAGGGTAAGGAAATCCTTAAAGCTCATGCTCAGTATTCACAACATGGATTTTTTTTTTCTCTTTATCTTTTATAAAATATTACCAAATCGCCACAGAAGAGGCTGGAAAAGGACCTTCTTTATAAATTCTTCTTTATAAATTGGTTGATACAGACCAGCGCAACCAACACTGAAATTACTTGGCAAAAGAAACAACTTTATACAAATAGCTGAGTCCAAAGGTGTTAAAAGTTCTTTGCTTTTTCAGCAATGCAGTAAATCAGCTGTAGTCATGAGTGATTCTCCCTTCACAACACTGTAAGCCAATGTATGAAAAAATGCACAAAACTGATGTAAAGTATTAACATGTCTTTTAAAGCTATCTCCTACTAATGCAAGAAGACAGTATCATTAGAAGCAAAGAAAGCAAAATGGTATTTTTACTTTGGGAAGCTCAGCTGAGAGGCTGCTGAACAGAAGGTATAGAAAATAGTTTTTGAGAGAATTCTATGCTTTTAAATAGTCTGAAAGCTAAGTTATTAGGTCAGTTCTATCAAGCTTACCATTAACACTGCCATTTATATTTCCTGCCAGACACTGTACAGACAAAAAAACCAATCAAAGTCATTCTCGCTGGTGCTAGACACTGCTGTCCTTGTCACTGTTTCTCAAGACTAGGCCTGTCACTGGCACAGTTAGGGTCAAACTAACAGAAACAAGCACAGTACCAGGATGGAAAACCCTTTTCATTTGTTGTTGTTCATTTAATTTTAACATCTGACAAAAGCTGTTTAAAAGAAAACACATATTTAAATGACAGCGTATGAATGACTGCCACAAGACAAACTGAAAATAGCTATGATGTAATAATGTGCTTATTAATCAAGCATTGCAGCACTTTATTGTTTAAAATTACTTGTTATATATAAATTAGCTCTCAGCCCTACAAGAGAGAAGGAAGCATTGTATACTCCTTACACGTACACTCCATACATGAACCAGGAAAGCAAAGAGGTAAAAGTGTTATACCTCAAAATACTGAAGCTAAAGACATCTGAAAATCAAACTAAACACCACTGAAATTTGTTTGCAGTTGAAAATCCAAGCCCATTATATAAACAGGCATTAGGGAAGAGAGCAAAAGCAGGTGGGGTGAGGTTTGATTTTGGGTTTTGTTTTTCTTTTTGTCTGGGGAGAGACAAGTGGGCAGAGATTACATCGATTAGATTAGTCACTGAATTTGAATTTGAAATTTGAACAACATCCGTAAATGAACAGTGTTGGAAGCTACCCATTCCCGGTTCAGTATTTAGTCCCACAGTATTAATATGTATCAAAGCACTCTGAAAACATTGATTGGCAAAGAAAATACAAATGTAACATATCTTGTGTGTGATATGCATGATGCAGTGAAGTCTTTGAAATGACAGAACAATGTGCTTTTATCTAATAGAAAGAGAAGTTGCTTTTCCATTCCAAATACTGATGAAAGGAAAATATCTAGTGATATATTAGGAAAAAAAAAGTAGTTCATATCATGTATTTTCAGGCCTACAGTAAGACTGTAGTTGTGAGATTTCACAGGCCTCTCATAATAGCCATGAAGTTAATTTTCATTAGGAGAAAAGATTGTGTGATGTTGAACCACTGCTACCTTTGTGTTTCCATGAAGATTTTTGTTTCTTTGTCTAGTCCCTGAGAATACACTAGCAGCATGGGAGAGCCACATACACCAAAGAAAAATTCAAGTTATCCCTCTGGAATACCAACACCAAAAAAGCTGAGGTCTGCTATGTTTATTTTTATACAAATTTTACAGAAATATGACCTGGATTTTGCAGTAATATGTGTTCATTCTAAAACCAGTGGAAGGCTTTCGAAGCCCATTTGTTCAAAATAAATTTGTAACACATCATGGAATGAGGAAAGATAAGAAAACGAGTGGGGATAATTTTTCTGCTCTTCCTGTCTGTTTGGTCAATCTATTCCACTTTTCTAGATTGCAAAAAATATCTCCCCCAAATGGCTATGTTTTTTCCCTCTCAAGTATATAAAGCCTATGTTTGCTTTATTGAACTAAGATTTCAGATATAACTATATAATGAATTCATTACATCAAGCTGATCCAAAGTAAGTATTAGCAACGTGTTTCTGAGAATACTTTCCATGAGGTATTTTCTTTGGACAAAATAATATCCCTTTAATTTCATGTCAAGAGATCTGTACTGGCATTAATGTTTATGAAAAATAAATTTCTAAATTACAAGCTTCGACTATGGCAAAGCACATCCATATAATCTACCAGTGAGGAAGCTGGCACAACCATGTTGCTTACCTGGCATATCAAAGAAAGAAGAATGTATAAGATTTAAATATCAACTGACATCCACTTAGAAGTAATTCATTATTTGAGTCATATAACAAATTGTACAACAAATTCAAGTAATCCTGACTATGCTAGAGAAAATATCACTGCTAACAGGAAAAGCTTTTTAATTATGTAAATGATTCAGTTATTCATAAAGATAGGCTTGATCCACAAAGCTATGCTTATGGTTCAGCTTTCCACTGAAATGAGAAATGGATATCAGATTTTTATAGTGAATTGTGCCTTCTTATACAATTATTCATCTGCCTTTAGTAAAGATATTAAAAGTCTGTGAGTCTGTTCCTAATAAGAGAAATGAGTGGATTGAGGAAGACTTGAAATTAGATCTAAAATTTATTTAGGAAGCAACACAGTGAAAGTTACTAAATGCAGGTCTCATTTATGGATATCAGGAAAATTGAACTGAATAAAAAAATTGGGACAAATATGTAAAACTACTGAAAATATTTCCAAGACAGTGTCTATATAGGTTTCTGTCAAAGATGACAGACTTAATTTAAATAGTGTCTGAAAGGACATGTTAATTTACATGCAGATTTGTTGAAATGACCGTGAGTCACATGCCAGCTGGGTGTTATTTGGTACAAATGCAGTCTCACAGTCAATCAGATTTAAATTTAAAATATGGTTTATGATCTTCAACTTTTGAATTCAGAACTGTACTCATATTCCTTTGTACTGCATAAAGAAGGGTTACAGAGTTCCCAAGCTGCTCACCTGTAAATCCAAAAAGGTTTTATAGGCCTATCCCTTACAAGAGGCAGGGATAAAAATTGCAGTTAGAGTGAATAATCCCATATAACTTCTGACTAAACCAGCTGGGGTTCACTTTTCTCTTCTCACTGCCTTTGAGAAGAAAGGCCGGCACAAGAGAGGTTTCACAGAGACCAAAATGATCCATGGAATAAGAGTGATAATAAGGCCTCAGAGTGGCTTTTCTGAACAAAATCAGTTTAAAAGTTGACATGTGAGGGCAAGAAGAGCAAGAAGAGGTATCTTTTTCTTTCTTTCTAGACAATAACTGTCTACAAAACTCATATGAATCTTAAGTAGGAAATGAATCATGTCTATCATATATGAATAAAAACATGCACGCATGAAGCTCAGCAATTTACTAAAACATTTTGAGCTGGAAAGCCCTAGAATGGAAGGAAACAAAAGCTATAAGGGACACATTTAGGCTGTGATAGAGAGATGATGTGTAATATGCTGAGTAGTATGAGATCTTCATACGCAACCGTGTTTCTTTCCCAAAGAAAATGGATGAAATAGATGCTCTTAGACACACAAAACCCCCCTATTCCCCGTCAAACAAAAAGCTGCAGTAAAAAACTGCTAGATTATTTAATTCAAAATTTCTCATTTTTATTTTGGTATTCTGGAAACATTTTTTCATTTGTATGTGGCTCACTGGAAGACCACAAAGGAGTATGATACTCTCTCACATTGCTACATATGCTAGATGTCTGTTGAGTTATTTAATTTATTACAAATACATTGCACTTCTGCTTAGACAGAATTTGATGATGTGGAGAACCTGCATCACACAGATCTGAGATAAAAACTTCAGATACATGTTCAAATGTCTAGAATTTCAGGACATTTTGTACTGGGCATTTTTGTATATCCCATCAAAGATGCGTGTCCTAATCCTAGAAGCCTTAAGCAGACTACATTAAATTCCAGCAAATGAAAATACCTGTTAACCTAATTTTTTTTTTCCTTGCTGTTTTCTAGTGTTCAACTAGATTATTCATATTTGGCTATATATTTCCATACATATATTGCTTCACAGAACTAGGAAGCAGTGAAATGAAGCAGTCATGTGTTTTTCTTTGGATTTGTTTGTTTGTTTGTTTACAGCGGTGAAAAGAAGAAAGGAGGTAGCAATAAAGAGTGAATCCATATAGTAAGACAAGTAATGCAGGAACAGAGTACTTACTAACCCATTACTTCTTAAAAGAAAAGAAATTACATTTTTCTTCAGGCTAAAGAGTGCTGCTTCTTACAGAATACTTAGAACTGAATTATCTTTTCAATATAGGGACATATTCTCCTCTCTGTTTTACAGTTGAGGACAAAACTCATATTCCAGCTTCTAAAACACTGGATAATACTACTTATTGAGCATTGCTTAGGAGTACCAAAATCCACAGTATTTGAATACCTGTTTCTCACCAGAAGATGTGTTTAATTTTTTCACTTTACAAAACTCTCTCTTTCATGAAAGTAACTGTCAGTGATGTGGCAGAGAAAAAAAATACAATCAAATAAATAAACAAAACTCAGTTTCATGAGCAACTATTCCTAAAGAAATGCTTCAGATACCTCCTGTTTTATTTCAGTGCTTGGAGAAACTGGAACATTTGTCTCATTTATCCAGACTCAGGCATTGCTAATTGAACATAGTGTGTGTTTAAAGATAGTCTTATGTATTGAGTATTACTGGTAAAAGTTTTGTTGTTTGGTATTTAGTTAGTGGTTAATAGATGATTAAAAGTTATGTATAACAATGGAATGGCTATTCACTTCATGAAAACTTTAAAATACAAACTTGCAGGACAGTTAGAAGAAGGTGGGATGGTCAATAATAGCCAATATAGTCTCTGTTTTTCCTTAACTACATCTCCAAACTGCTTCTGATTATAGCCTTCAGAATGGTATACATAAGAGAATGCAAATAATTCCTAGTAAATATAATGAATAAATTTTCTGCCTTAATTGTATATTTAAAATTAATGGTTAATAATTCATCCATGTCTGGTAGTTCGAAACCAAAATATTTTCTAGCCCATTTTCTGCTTGTTCAGCATTCACTACAAGTGGATTATATATAAATTGGTTGCAGTTCAAACAGATTAAACACTGATATTCTGTTGTGTTAATTGCTACATCTAACTGTTAGAATAATGTAGATTTCTGGCACAAACACTGTCTGTTGCTCATTTTAATACCGCCTTTCCATGAATATTTTCTAAGAGCTTCTTAAAATTCCCTCTTTTCGTGACCTTGACTATGCACTTTAACAGTGCTGCAGACTTTTGACAGTAGGTGGATTATGGTGGTACAAATAAAGAAGAATTGGCTGAGGGGGGGATAAGATAAGTGGGTCACTAAATAACTAACTGATGCTCTGCCATCCTAGATGTGACAAGCAATGGGGGTCTTCTTAGTATAATCCCATCTTTTCTATTCCTCATGAGCTAAATCTGTTTCTCAGAATTGTGGAACCTCTCTAGATTCTGGTGACCCACTAGTGGGAGCTAGAGAGACAGGGAAGAGTTAGCAGAAAGGTTTAGAATTTCCTCACCCCTCAAAAAAGCAGAGGGACAATTTACCTCTTCTTCACCTGTAGCTTTCTGCCCACAATTTGGCTGAAGCTGGAATGCCCCCCTTACTGGCTCTGTCCTTACTAGGACAATTGTGTGTGTATGTATATTTCTTTATTTTATTATTTTGCCATTGCATATCTTCTGCAATGTAATCTTTCTTGCCCTGCTTCCTCTTTAAATTTATGTTTATCTCTTTTTATTAGTATATACTGACCTTCCATAATTGTCTGCCATCCTTCTTTGATGATAAAATTAGGTATTTTCAGGCCTGGAACTATAAATAGGAAACTAAATCTGAAAAAAAAATGTTCAGATACACAGCTGTCCAATATTTCTGACAGAATTTTTGAACAGGATAATGCTGTTCTAATGAAAGAGGTTAGAACTACAGTTCTAGAATATCAGAACTCCAGGTCCCTCTGAAATACCTTTTAAAAATGAAATACCTATACTGACTAGAAAAAATTTAGCCAATAATTGAGAGTTGTTCTGTGGAGAGTATTGTATACAACAAGAAGCAGACTCAAGGCTACTCTGTGTGCAGTTTCTGATAGTGTAGATGTTTCCCAGTAGCTCATAATTTCTGGGGTCTTTGATAACAAACAAATGAAGTAGTTAAACATGATTAAAGTATTTTGGTGTTTCACTAATGCAAATGTTGAAAAATTACAATTAAAAAGTTTCACATCAAAAATGGACAGGATTAAACATTACCTTTCAAGTTAAAAGTTTTTCTGTCCTGCTGATATAATAGTTTGCCATGCAAAGTGAAATGATGAACTTCGTCTTAAATGTAACTTCAGAAGTGACTCACTGTTCTATTTTAAACAGAAGCTTAATGTGTCTGTTATCACTTGACAATATCTATAAACATGCATAACTGTCATAAAGAAAATACACTTGCGTCCTTACCTGAAAAGTGACGGTAGTGCATGTGACAGTGAAGTTAAAATTGCATTAAGGTCAGTAAACCATAAGAGGCAAAGCTTTTAGCTTTGAGGAAATTTGAATCCACCATTATGTATTTGGGTCCCTAAAGAACATATAATCTTCCTCTGTGCTCTTTAATGTATTTATTGTTTTCTGTGCCATAAAAGTTTTGGAGATTTCCCACTAAGCAGCTGATATTGTTGCAGGCTATCTCCCACTTTACTGTAGTTTTTAAAATAAGTTGTGTCCGCTGGAACTTTTCTTGTCTTATTATAAGTAAGATTGATTATTCATAATAAATAAGTGCAGACTCCAACAGATAATGTCTTTTTTGTAACAGACAAGAAAATGTCTGTGGACGAATATTTCCTTAGAGAACACCTCATCTTGTACATCAGAAATATCTCAGATTTACATTTTCAATACAGACCTGATCTGAGAGAAACCAGATTGCCTCATTAAGGTCTACTTCATCATGGAATTTATGATGTGTCTTTACATGCAACAGTATGGGGATTGTACCAAAGACCTATTCCAAATGAAAAGATCAACTGCTTGCATTTCATGTTCTTTTGCAGAAATGCGTAATTTAGACAGAATTTCATCTCTTGCATTATAATTATGACCAAGAGGAAGACAGAGTCCCATTCTCAGTCTTCTGAAACAAATATTAGTCTTAAGTTCCACTGTGCATGTTGTTAAGGACATAAACCATTTCCCACAGAAATCAGCAGAAATCAGCTCAGATTTCTAGTGGATTGGGTGGGTGTCTTTTCATATAATCAGTGGCAGTTAGATTAATGACAATAGATGTGGCTTCAAAATATTATATTGTATTATAGCGTATGATTCCAGTAGTTCAGTGAATTACATTGTTAAACTACATAAATGATCATATTTATATTAAGTCTTCATTATTTCTATAAAGGAACAACTGCATTTAGGGTGTTTTAAAGGCTATTTTTTGGCATCATTAATAAGCAATTTGTGTCATTTCGGAGTAATGACCATATTATTTATACTAAAAAACCCATGAAATACTCTTTATATAAAGAACCTATGTTCCTGAGGCACATTGGCACAACTTCCAGTTATGCAAATGAATGAGCAACTTCAAAACAAAACTGAGTCATATAAGACTAAAAAAGGGATGACGTGTATGTATAATGCATGCAGACACAAAGTATGATGAAAATGTGACTTTGATCTTTAAACCATGTAAGTAACTGATTTACCTTGTTTTTTTATAGAGGAAACACTAATGCTTAACAATGTACTAATTTAAAATTATGGTATATTTTCATGTGTATGTACATTTTGTATCTGTGTGCATTCCCACACACATTATATATATGTAGTGTGAATGTGCATCTCTATATCATATGGATGTATGTATAGCTTTTTTCTAACTGAATGAAATACACTGAGGAAAATTTATAGTGTGTTGAAAGCTTCAGTCCCAGATTTTTTAAGTCAGAACATAGATATTAACCTTTGTCTAAATTAGGTGTCTAACTCTTATTGAAAATGATAGCTATTTAAGCATCGAATATCTTTTGAAAGATTTTCTGGAATCTTTTGTTCCTCATCTGCTGTAAATTAATGGCCATTTAAAATGACCTCTCCTGGTTTAGGGTATATGCACTTTCCCCTGCAAGTTGGGTTATTACTCAAAGAAATGTTATCTGGCACTTGTGTTCTACCAGATATTGTAACTGCTGTTGAGATGATCCTAATTTGATTTGATGGTTATTGCCTTATTTCATGCCAGGCTGTCCATCTGCATAACCACTGGAGGAGACATGTCTTCATCTCATGAATCCTGTAGTACCGTATCTCAAACTTGACTCAGGTATCTTCTAGGATGAAGGCTGTTAACTTATGCTCAGGAACATGATATATTCCCTGTTTTGTAAGGGAGTGGTATCCCTTGATCTTACAAATGATACTGATTTTTAACCAGATTAACGTAAAAAACAAAGTAAAGCTTTCACTTACAGTAGATAAAATAAAAAGCACAGCTTGAAAGGCAGAGATATTAAAGTTGTGGTGAAGTCATGAAAGAACACTGTGCTTAATCTGATGTTACCTGAAGATCTGTCTGTCTTGATCTGAAGTTGACTTGCATGGCGCTTCTGGTAGAGTGTTCTGTTTTGCTATATGGCACTCACCTCAAGCTCTCTCCTCTTTTTGACGGCTTAGTGTGCACATTTCAGTGTGATATGTCTTGTCTCAGTATTGTTTGTGCTTTCACAGTCTTTGCTGATAGAGACTCTTCAAAGGTATAAATGCATATAACTTACTAGTACTTCTTGATTGAAACCAGAGATGATGCTAAATGGTTTTGAATAACTGCAGATGCGGAGTGATTTATCTCCAAGATCTGACAAGAGTAATGCTTATATCCAACAATACTTTGGTACTGAGTAAATTTGTGTCAGTTACTAATACAAGGAACTACCCAGTGATAGTGTGACAAAATGCAACAGATTAATCAGATTTGCAGCTAAGTAAAAATAATTACAATGAAATAATTTAGACAATGTGATTTGCTCAGCAGCTACAAAATGCTTTGAGCAGCTGGAAGCCTGGAAGTTGCAACATCCAGGCTCCCACATGATATGTAGCACGGGGAAGGGTTATACTTGCATTGAACATCTGTATGATGCCTAGCCAAGAGCCTTTAAATTTAAAGAAAAAGAAAAAAAAGAACTTAAAATGCAAGAATTGGACAGAGGGGTAAAGTCCTAAAAAACCTATTGTTCCTCTAGCCTTCTAACAAGCTTATTATCTTGGAATAACCAGTCAGTGAATTCTCTGGAGACGGTCTTAAATAAGTAGATGCAATTTCTAGTCATTAATTACCTGCCTAGTTTCAAACCAAACTGAGCAGTGTTCTAATGCACATTATAGGTTTCTGGGTTTAATTGAAAACAAACAGGGATAAACAATGAAGCCACATGTTTATCAAGAGCCTATATCCTGGCAGTCAAGAGATATGGTAATTGCAGTTTTCTAAGGGCTGTTTATCAAGATGCTTCATCGTTGAGTGTTTAACTACACCTCCCCTCAGACCTTGTTCCCATAAAACACCGACAGTGCTGGCAACAGTGGGAAAATATCCCTCCTGAGGCCAGCAAGTTAGGGCAACAGTGGTAAAAATATACCTCTTGAGGCCAGCAAGTCAGTCTGTTTCAAGAGGCCTTATTGAATGAAAGGTGATTGGGAAAATGCTGTAGACTGGTCTTATGGAAGTGCTTTCAAATACTGAAGAAGAAAAACAGTAGTGGGAGCAAATTAGCATTTGATATAAGTTAATAAACACAGATCAAATACCTCCTAATAAGCAAAAATCTATTTAAAGCCCCCACAAGCTCTTAGGGCTATATTTTGATACACATGTTCAGATGTAAACTACGGCACTGAGAAGGCCCCTATGGTGGATGTTTCAGGAGAATAGTTCTAGTCAAATATAGTAAAGCTTGCCAAGATGCACTGGGTATTGCTTTTACACGTAGATAGCTATAGTTTAGGGGAAAATGCTTTTTTTTAAAGCATCAATATTTCAATACAGAGTCAGATCCCTTTCCAGAATCTTTTCTGAATGCATCACTGCAGAGACATTTGCTGAAAGAAGCCAAATACTTAAATAACAGGTAAACGAGCTTGATTGAAGAATAATACATTTTGATAACTTTAGTGTGTCAGAAGAAATCACTGTGAATTAAGCTATGGCAGAACGGTACTTGGTCTTCACTAAGATCCCATTCCTCTGAGAATTAGACTCTGGGTTAATTAGAAGATTTTATCATTTAGAATGTCTTACATATATATATGTATACATATATGAAAAATAAAATAATTCTGCTCATATGAAAAATTCTTTCAGTAATTTAATGACATTCAGGAATAATCATTGATCTGACATTGCTTTAAAAGTAATTATAAAAAAATAATAAATCCTATAAATAAATTCAAATAACCAGTAAATTTCCTCTCTAGACAATACATCACTTAGTCATCCATCTGTCCTCCTCCCCCACCTAAACACTTAAAAATATCTACAATCTCTATTTGTTTAAATTTTCCAATTACATTATTTGCATTCTAGTTGTGAAACAATATCTGTTCCTTTCATTTCTCCTGTCCTAAAAAATACATTTGTTTTGCAACCAGAGAATTAAATCTGCTTTTACCTTTACAAGTATCACTCATGAAATCTTTTGATGACAAGCCAGTGGCTTGAATTTTTAAATTTCTTAACCAATCCTATCTTAATTTTTTTCATGTTGCAAAGGATTTTTACAGATTGGGAGTTTAACTGATATTAACATCATTTTTTGTGTGCTTTAGTGTTTGTATATTTATCCCTCCACCTATATTACCTGCTTTTTGCACTGTGTATGTTACAGAATACATAAGCATTCCTCACATGCACAGAACTTTTAGAAGTATATTAAAAACAAACTGAGTTTCCCCAGATGGTCGTATAGCAGTAATCAAGTAAAAACTGCCGTTCCCAAGGTGTGCTCATTTCTGCTAATATCATCAGTACTGCTGCTGCATACTCAAGCAGGTTAACAAACAAAATCAGATTAGCTCTTGTTCTTCCACAACAACAGGGCTAAATCTTCATTAGATATAAAAAAAAAAAAATAATAAAAAATGAAGACTCATGGAAAAAGAATGGAATTGTACAGAATCACAGGATGTTACGGGTTGGAAGGGACCTTGAAAGATCATCTAGTCCAATGCCCCTGCCAGAGCAGGACCACTTGGAGAAGTATTTCCTAATATCCGACCTGAACCTTCCATGGTGCAACTGGAGGTTGTTTCCACTTCTCCTGTTGCTTGTTACTTGGGAGAACCTAGACCAGACTGACCCCCACTATACTATAACCTTCTCTCAGGTAGTTGTAGAGAGTGATAAGGTCTCCCCTCAGCCTGTTTTTCTTCAGGTCAAACAACCCCGGTTCCCTCAAGTGCTCCTTGTAAGACTTGTGCTCTAGACCATTCATGAGCTTTGTTGCCCTTCTTTGGACATGCTCCAGCACCTCAATGTACTTCTTGTAGTGAGTGGCCCAAAACTGAACATGGTATTCTCGGTACAGCCTCACCAGTGCTGAGTATACGATCCTTAATATGCTATTCAGACAAGGGAGTACTACTTTTTTCTTAGACAAATGGATGAACAGCTTCTGTTTCAGAGTGACATTATCTGAACTGCAGTGTCTTTAATATGCAATGTTTACTATTTAATGCTTCTTAAGTCCAACATGATATATACAGTAACAGAGAAAAAGTCCATATTTACAGGTATCTACACTAATTCCTAAAGCTTCACCGTATGTACATTTTATATAAATATCTATTACTGTTGCTACCATCATTTATCTTTTTCATCGGTTTTCTGAAACTTGGGGGGGAAATAAATTTTTCAGATTGAAGCATAGTCTGTAGCAGTTCATTCTGGTGACAGACTTATTTTTTTAATGCCCTATTGTCTTTCTCCTATGGTCTTCATCAAAGCATTTTTTTTTTTCTTTTTTTTTTTTCTTTTAAGCCCCAGTCTTCAAAAAGATGAATTATCAAGTTGCTACAACTGTATTAAGAAAAATGAAGATATTATTCCCTTTTTTACATTCCCTACAAAATTGTGTGAAATATTTTCATGATCAGGATTGATGGAATTCAAAAGCAATCTTCCTTGTGGTCTTTCATGTGAAGAACTGTGATATCCCTCCACTGATAAAGAAGTTAAATGAGTTGAATGTAAAGCAGGCTCAGCTCTGGCCATGACTTATTGTAATTGTTTTCAAACATCTCTATTTAAGATTCCTTGTCTGAGAGCAATGCAA
This sequence comes from Actenoides lindsayi, assembly GCA_025331215.1. Taxonomy (NCBI): domain Eukaryota; kingdom Metazoa; phylum Chordata; class Aves; order Coraciiformes; family Alcedinidae; genus Actenoides; species Actenoides lindsayi. Next base: position 19,463 of record WTSP01013604.1, on the reverse strand, counting down.
TATAAATGATATTACTTTATTTTTGCATGCTAAGTTCACTTTATCTTATGGCTATCTGAGTGAGCCAGATATGGGTTTATATGATCAGCTGGAATATAAGTGCTTAGGTAAAAAATCATAAACAGAGCCCTACTAGGTCAGGGAGATTCCATTACACTGCCAGAACTCTCTACTTGATGGTTTTTGCTGTGTGTGAAAAGATTGTGATATCGTTTGTTTCCTTGTTTTGCATAATGTAGCCAGAGGATTTTAAAAAATAAGACATAAATTTCTGGGACAGAAGGTGAATAATAAGTAACTTTTAAAGCAACTTAAAAGTTACTTTAAATGTGTGTTCTTCAGAACCCATTAGAAAAGATTCTGGTGGAAACATCTCTAGTTTGTTATTTGAGATTCTGACAAGAAAACAGATTTGGGGTTTGTGTATCTTGGAAAGCTGTAAATTCACGAGGCTTATTTTCTCTATCAAACTTATTTGGAATGAATTTGCCACTTGTCAGCAATGTCAGCTTTTCCAAGTCTCGAACTGCACAGAGGCAATAAAAATCTGTCTCATTGTCCACTGTTGCTTCAGAGTAGCTGTAGACATCCTGGAACATGCTGCAGTTCCCACAGACAGTTAACTCACAGGTTCTGCCATATATTCAGCTGAGCTAGAATGAATGGGTTTGCTGGTCAAATGGAATAAGTCCTTTGGAATACAGATCAAAATCTGTTATTTTCTATTCTTCTTGAATGATCTATGCTAAAGCATAGGATTCCAGGTATGGACACTCCTTGTTAGACTCTGGATCATACGGAAGAGAATATAAACAGGGAGAAAAGCTGGAACCTTCAAATTATTTATTTATTTTGCCTGTAAAATAAGTGAACAAATTAATCTGGAATTTGTTAAGACATAACAGCATGTGGAACAATAAAATTATCACCTTTTACAAGAACTGTGGTCCATCTTGCAGAATGGAATACTAACATACACCTTTATTGTGTATGGCTAACTGTTGCATTGTTGCCTTGTTAATCAGTACAATTAATTTCAACACTAAAATATATTGAACCCACTGGGAAAAAAATATATCTGAATTCCCATAAAATTCTTTCGTCTGGATTCTGCTGTCTTTTTGGTATTTCAATAAGCATAAATAACATTAGCAAGGTAAAATTAGTCATGTCTTTCCCACCAGCCCACTCTATTCAGTACAGATGACTGATCAATTATGCATTAACAGGAAAAATTGTATTTTGTGATGATGATAGCTACTAAGCTTTGATACAGCCTGGCAATTGTTGCTTTTTAGTTATGAAAGCTTCTTTCATAATATTGTGAAGCTAAAAAACTCTTGAAAAAGGAATTACAGGATTAACACTAATGTTGTATGCAGACTTTGTGCTCTTATAGCACAAGCCCTGTGGTACTTTTAGATAAAAGCGTTCATTGGTATTCTGAACTATTTATCTTGTGTTGGCAATTTCACTGTTGCCATTTTGAAATGCATTTTAATGTTGCTATTTTGACAATTCAGATATTTCAAGTGATGCTTTAAAGCAGCATTAGAATGATTCTTTGTTTAAAAAACCTAGTAATACAGTTTCTTGCTTACTTTTACATTCTGAAGTTTGTGATCAAGTATGATATCTGAAAAGTTAAGTTTGTCTTCAAGCCAGGATTGTTTGGGGGGGTTCACTGATCTGAGTAGTGAGTAACATTTTCCACATTCATTATTGTCATCAAGAAAATGTTCTCTTGCAATATTTTACAACACAAAATGAAGTCAGGTACAGTTAACAGTGCCAAGTTTATTAGTTGACTACGTGGGGAAAAAAAAGTTACAACTATGTCAAAATTATTGATAGAGTTACACACACTTCTGTGCATCTGGTTAAGGTAAAACAGTGGCAGAATGAGTAACTGAGGTTTTGTCTACCATAAAAGTTCAATATGTTTAAATTGCTGACTCTTCATTTTCCTGCGCACATCACATCTCATCTTAGATGATGTAATCTGTCATTAAAGGAAAAAAAAACCCAACAAAAAACCTGAAGAATAAAAATGACCCAATACATTTCTGCTATTCTAAGTCTGGCTCATTCATAGCATTGGAAGAACTAGTACTTTTGTTTTGAGTGGAATGCCACCCTTGACATTTTAAACAAATGATAAAGATTAACAGAATCAGAGTCTCAGAAAAAAATATGTTTGCTATATTTTGAACCACTTTTTAAAATTATTTTTTGATTAGTTAAAATATAAGACAGTACTGCTCTTGGATATTCTTATTGACTGAGATTTATTTATGACTTATATGCTCAGGTGCAGTTTATTTCCATGTGTCTGTAAGCACTTCGTACACCTTAAGCGCTGTATAAATCTTAAAATTTGCATCCCTGCCTCTTCAAATTATAAATCAGAAGAAGAGACCGTTCTTTGTGAATTTAGCTAAGATGCTAGTTCACCCTGAATTACTTCATTTTTAACTGGCATTCAAGGTTTTTTTACATATATTCAGCAGGGAATGTTCCGAGGATTAATTTCTTTGAGAGTAAAAAAATGTGTTTATTTACTTATTCAATATGCCCTACTGACTCTGAAATTCTTCTACAACATTTCATATCTTCATTTTTGTTACTGGTGAAATCCTAATAATTACTTTCACAGATTCTTAGAAGTTACAAGAAAAGGATTTATTTACGAGTTTCAATCACTGCACTCTTTTAAACTTGGCACTTCAAAACTCATATTTGGCTTTCTTAAATTTGGGGCTGGTTATTTTTTTCTTCTTATTTCTGTTACTACTTTTTTTTTAAATAACCATTTTTTTTTTTAAATAACTGTCATAGATGGTTAAGTCATCACAGTATGATTTTGCTCCTGGAAGAGCTTTCTGACATTTGCAGGTTGGAATGTTGAACTGTTTTTGATGCTGTACATGTTCTCAAAAGCAATCACAAGGAGAGTGTTTGCCAAAAGGTGTGTTGGAACTACAAATCTTAAAGCACCTTGTGTCCCTGAGAACTTGCCAAAACCTTTCTGATTAATCTGATTCACTGAAGCGTTTTGTTCCTGCTACCTCAGCAAATATTTACCTTCTTGCAGAACTTCTCTGGTATTCTTGCATGGCTACTGGGGATCACTATGAAGTTTGAATCTATTTCCATTTTTTTTCTCTTTGCAAATGATGCAGAGTAAGCAGGAACTTAGATATGTTCTAAGGATATATGGTTTTGAAAGGTTTTCTCTGTTCCTTCAAGTTTTGTAATGTATGTTGTTCAGATCATGCATAAATTGGTTTCATGTTTGGTTTTGCACTAGAAGAGGAGCTGAATTCCTGATTCAGAATGGTTCCATACTCACTAAGTGGTGGTACCCTGAAAATTGGTGATAAAGAATGGCCATTTACAATAGTGGTACTTAGTAGCATGTTATTAATTGTTGGCTTACCTTTAATTCTGAGAAAGCTTCCTTATCTCTTGTTCTTTCCTTATAGAAGAACAGCCTAGGTGGTAAAATGCAATTACTTAACAAAAACTAGCTCTTCCATGGAATAAACTAATTAGTATTCTAATAATTTCCTTGAATTCTCTTAAACAGTTTAGTATACCAAAGGTACACATTCTATACACAGTTTGGCACAGGTATGTGACTAGCATTCCTGCTAGTGTGTGAACTGTGGCATTGTATCTCCATTGTATACTGTGCCCTCACTACTGTGAGGGCTTCATTTCATAGTGATACTCCTCTGAAATACTTGTAAAAGTACATAAGTACACATACTGTGAGAGGGAAGCTGTAGGCAAAGAAAGAAACAGAAAATAGCAATGACCACAGGGTCAATAATATAACATTAATTAAAAATGGGGTGAGTGAAAATTAACTGTATTCAATATAAATTTTCTGAGTTATGTAATTTCCGTTTATAAAAAAGAGTTTACCTCCAGTAATAATGATTTTTACAGACTGGAAGATACTAGAGTTCTTCTCAAAATAAAATAAATAGCAAGTTGAGATGAGAGAGTGAATGGACAGAGAAATTATCTCATGAGACTAAAGGAGAAAGAAACTACCAATCAATTCCTAATGCCTCACTAATCTGTTGTACAATTTCAGCAGTAAAATGTGTTCCCCGATCTGAAGACATTACAGAAGGTACCCCAAATCTTGGTATTATTTCATGTAGCAAGGCCTTTGAAACTTCCCTAGCTTTATTTGTTCGACAAGGGAATGCTTCTGGCCATCCAGAAAAGGTATCTGTTAGTACCAATAGGTATTCAAACCCCCCTTTTCTAGGTAGTTCCGAAAAATCAATTTGCCATTGTTCTCCAGGTACATTTCCTTTGCCTATAACTCCAATCTGGGGCTTCGCAGTTGTCTGAGGATTATTTTTCAAGCATATTATACACTGCTTATTGCCCTGTTCCTAGAGATAATCACTATCCACAAGGTTATGAATTTCACAGTATGTCCCAACTCTACAACTACCCATATTGTTACTTATTTAAAGATTAGTAAGACACTACCAGACATCCCATCTCCTGCTTTCAGTCTCATGAGACTAAGGGAGAAAGAAACTAGTCATTTACAGAGAAGGGGTGATATAATAAATAATTAAAATCTGGTATAATCAATAGGAATATTTCATTTCAAAGTACATATTTGTAATTGCTTTCAATGGGGAGGTGTGTACATATGTATGAATCTCTCTCCCCCTCCCTGTGCCTTCCCCCCCTTCCTAAGTATATGTAAAATTCCAAAATATCACCCTAGTTGAAAATAACTGTTTAGGATACCTGCCAAGCAGACAAATGTCTGCTTTTTTTGTCTAAAGAAGCCAAAAATATTTCCCCACAACACTCTCTACTGGGAGGAATAATGAGGTAGTAAAGCATGGTATAAAATGGGAAATCACAGAGCTATCTTTATAGAAACTTCATTCTCATTTCAGGGATGTTCTAAAGAGAAATATGACTTTGGAAACCCTTGAAAAATATTTGGAAGAAATTAAATAACTTCTTTATATTCTGTAGCATAGGATTAAACACATGATTCTTGACATAATTATGCCAGTAGATGTGGGAAACTGTTATACCTATCACTATCTTTATAAAGCAGACCTTTGTAGAATAATTTAAGTGGTTTGTTCTGTATCTGTGACAGAGGCTGAGGCTCTAGATGCCTAAAATTCACACTTCCTTAATAGGCAGGATAGATATCTAGTTGCATTTATGGGCAACTGCCTGATTTTGAAAAATCAGACCTCTTGAAAAGGTGATTGCATTCCTAAATCACTTAGCTGGTATTACTGGAATGAAGACATGAATCAAAGTGGAATTGTGTGATTTTTTAAGTTAAGTATGGTGATTTGAAGTTCATATTTTGCAATAGACTGACACAGGCATTTTATCTTTACCTGCTACCCCAAGTCAGAATTTAAGTTATCATTTATTTACTACTTTAGATAACATGAAGAACCATGGTGGAATAATAATCATGCTCAGAATATGTTTGGGTTTTCTGCCTTTTAACAGTTAAGCAATACACTTATGTATTTGTATGATGCTACAGATATTTCACAAAGCAGTACTAAAAGGCTATCTCATAGAGCCTACCTTCCTTATCTCTTTCATTCCCATATAACCAGCCATGTGATAGTACTGAATGTCTGTGGGAGTTTGTTACAAAACCCCTCTCAGTGTCCTTCAAAGAGTGTCATCAGGTCCCAAGTTACTCCAGAGTAAGTACAATTTATAAACTCATTGCTTCAACGTTGGTTGTTCGGTGTAGTTTTGAGTAGTAAAAATTCAATGAGTTCGCCTAAAATCTTCTGTTGTCATAGCAATGCATTGTGTAATGTGTCTTGCTGTGAAGGATTACCCATCTGCACTTCTATTACACTGTGGAGATATATCATTGTGAGGCACTTGCTTACTTGAGGGATCACAAAACTCATGTTAAACTCTGTTGGATGGAGTTTGGGGATTTGTGTATTGATGGAAATTAATGCACAATAAGATAATACACTGCAAAATCATACAACACTTCACTGTGTACTACATTCCCAAACCACAGAAAGTCTTTGGATGCTATCTTAGTCCTAGCTTCTGAAGTTCAGAGGTCAATTTCTGCCACTAATGTCACGCATAACCAATTGGATCCCTCTTTACTGAAGATAGCCGTTACATTCCTTTGGCTTTTGGCATGCAGTTGTCATGGATGATGGTATAGATAAGTTAATAGCTTTATCAAGGTGCTTGCACTTCAGTCTAATTTAGTGCTTAGTCTTATCCAAGAATGAGTTTCTATCTGTGAGCACTCTCTGTGAGCTGAAGCACTCTGTTCATTTCCCCAAATTTCACTACTACTGTAACAGAGTGTGACATTCTCATCTTCCCATGGCTTCCCACTGCTCTTCCATGTGGAGTTGGGTCATTTTTTCTCCTCTGCCTAGATTATGTTAATAAATTTTCTAAACATGGCCCTCACTGGGACCATTTGCACCCTGGAGGCACTTAGAGTTGATGCAGTGGCCACCGTGGTATGAAGAGGCTACAGAAAATCACATTGGAGTGCTTTGGCTAAAGCTGAAAACTCATGCCAGTTTCCCAGTTTATTTATCCTCTTTCATTTCAGGGTGAGGACTGTTTGCATTTGCCGCTTACTTCAGCTGTACACACTGATAGTTTTCTACGCATATCCAAAGCACAGTGTTAAGAACTTGGTGCTTGCCTTACCTACAACTTCACAGCACTAGGAGATCTTTTTATGGGTTCCCTTCATTCTTCTTCTTCCATAAATACACGTCAATCACAACCTTTCATGGTGTGATCTCTGTTTCCTAAATTTCAAAGCAGAAAACAATGATTTTTGTGTAGTGGTTCATTCCTTATGGGAACATTGAAAATGGAAGGGAAGACATGTCTGTCAATGTCTTTTGTACTAGCACAGTGTTATACACAGAATAACAGAGTGGAAATATTTTTTTTTCAATTTCCTTTGCCCCTGGCATTTGAACAACAAGTGCCTGGTCCTCTCACATTACAAAGGGCAAGGCATCGTACTCTGTGATGGTCCTCTGAGTAACAAAAAGTGAAATGACTCATCAGAAGCATACACAGAAATGGACTATGCCAGGGGCTAGAGAAATAAAAACATGATGATATACTTTATATGCATATACACCACATAACAGACCATTATGTAAACCACATAGTAAAGGGTGAGGAAATTACAACCTTCAACTCCAACCACAGTCTTCTACATATCCAGTTAAATGAATAACCACTTGATTTGAAAGCCATTGGATTAGCCATTCAGATTATCAATTGCACTGAATGAAAACTACCGGTATTTAGACATATCTAGTAAGAGGAAGTAGTACTACCTTAATTCTACCAAATAAATTCCAGACTTATGTATAACTAACACCATTTAAACCTATACTATTTCCCTTCTAGAGGGATACTACATTGATTTACTGACTACAATGCTACAGGCACACTTTGGGACATCAGAAATGGGAATGACCCATTAGGTCACCTAAATATGCTATTCTGGATCACTTCGTGCATCACTGAACTGCAGCCACTTTGGTTGTCACTAGGCAATTAATCTGCCATACACCTGCCCATCATATCACTATTCTATAAAGGGCAAATTAAAGTATGGGCAAATCAGTGTGTCCTTGGAAATTACCTCTAACTTTGACAGTTTCATAGTCAGATAACCTGCTGAGAAAAGCCACTTTATAATTGCTTTCCTATACTGTACAGGAGTTGAGAATCTGGCCAAGAGAATTTAGGGGGTTACAGGATAATCAGAGGTCATTTATACTAGAAGAAAACAAAAGGAAAGTCCTTTCTACAGCATAACTGTATTTTGTCTTGTTCCCTTTTAGGCTAATGCATTCATTTTTGAGTCCAAAAAGGAAATGATAAAGTTGATGCAAACTGTTTAATGAATGAACATTGAGTTTATTAATTTCTGAATTATCTGTGTGCATTCACAACAGGCAACAGCAAAATTCACTTGATCGTATTGATATTTAGTACAAAATACTATAGGAAATAATGGGATATTCTACAAATATTCATTATTAAGAAATATTATTAAAGGTAATATGAGGATTATGCATAGAGATGGATTGAAAATTGGCTGTACAACCAGGCCCAGAGCATGGTGATCAGTGGAACAAAGTCTAGTTGGAGGCCATTAACTAACAGAGAACATGGGGTCAATACTGGTCCAACCCTGTTGAAAATCTTCATTAATAATCTGGATGAAGAGGCAGAGTGGACCCTCAGGAAGTTTCTAAATGACATAAAACTGGCAGGACTAGCTCATACACCAAAAGATCATGCTGTCATCCAGAGGGACCTCAAACGAGTGGAGAAATGAGCTGACAGGAACATCACTTAATTTAACAATGAGAAACGCAAAGTCCTGCACATGGAGAGAAGCAACTCTATGTATCAATATGTGCTGGGGGCCACCCAGATGTAATGAAGATTGCCTGAAAAGGACCTAGGGGTCCTGGTGGACACCAAGTTGAACATAAGCCACAATGTACCCTTGCCACAAAGGTCAATGTGGGCTGCATTAGGAAAAGAATTGCCAGAAGATTGAGGGAGTAGATCCTTCTCATTTATTCAGCACTGGTGAGGCCACTCATGGACTACTGTGTCTAGTTCTGGAAGCCTCTGTGCAAGAAAGACATGGACATATTCTAACAAAGATTATTAAGGGACTGGAACATCTCTTCTTTGATGAAAACTCTGGAAAAGCTGGGGCTGTTTAACCTAGAGAAAAGGCGGCTCCGGGGGATCTTATCAAGGTATATAAATACCTAAAAGGATTCATAGAATTGTTTTGGTTTGAAGAGACTTTAAGATTATCAAGTCCAACTGTTAACCCAGCACTGCCAGGTCACCACTAAATCGTATCCCTAAGCACCACACCTACACATCTTTAAAGTGCCTCCAGGGATGATAACTCACCACTTCCCTGGGCATCTTGTTCCAGTGCTTTATAACACTATTGGTGAAAAAAAATATTTCATAACATCCAACCTAAACCTCCCCTGGCAGAACCTGAGGCCATTTTCTTTGTTACTTGGGACAGGAGACCAATACCCACCTCACTACAATCTCCTTTTAGGTAATTGTAGAGAGCAATGTCTCCTCTCAGCATCCTTTTCTCCAGGCTAAACAACCCCAGTTCCCTCAGCCGCTCCTCATAAGAATTATGTCAGGCTAATAAAGAGGTGATGAAGCAACAGCACTAAAACTCTCACAAACTACAGAGCAACTAAAAGTAACTAGTTAATAACTAAAATTGCTGTATCTCCAACATAGCACCTTATATAACTGCAGTTTCATATCTATGTCTGGAGAAACTCTCCTAACATAATACTATTAAAACACCTAAAATACAACCAGTCAGAGAAATCTGAATGGAAAATGAGACTTTGGACTTCTGCATCTGCGAAGTTTCATGTTCCTAGTCTCTAACCTGTACTCTGTGCCCCTTAGATGAACAGACTTTCCGATGAGTTGAATACAAAAATAAGATCAACAACCATATCACCTGTTCCTTAGAATATAGTTTTTGCCTTGCTTTTAGATGGAAATGTAGCTTATGTGTTATTTTTGCACCTGAACCAAGCACTAGACTTTGTCATAACTGAAATACAATCTTGTTTGACTCAATTTAAATTCTTCTGCTACTACTTCCCATGGAAGTAATCAAACTGTGAGCACTAGATCTAATAACTTAGGAACTTTGGATTTAAAAATTCTCACTCTTTCTCCAGATTACTGTACTTAATATGACCTTTCTCCATTTTTTTTGTGTGTTGTTTTGTTTTTTGGTTTTTTTTTTTGTCTTTCCTTATTTCATTAGTGTGGCAGTAGTCATAGTGCATATTGTTAATACTATGTAGGGTTGGAGTCTGTGTAGTTTCTGAAAGGGAGGCAAATTATCCATTACTGAGTCCTACCCCTCTTAGCAAGATGTACTTAGGGCACTTTTTCCACAAATACAGAAAGGTGCTTGGGTTTCATATTCTCACCGTAGGAGACACAGAGAAACAGTAAGATGTTTCAGAGACAGTCTGAAAGAGCACACAGAAGAAAATGTTTGTCAACCACTAGAATAAGGTGGACAGGGAAAACTGGAGTACAAAAATAGCTTCTAATGGGCCTAATAAAGGTTAGGGGTCAATTAGTTTTAAGGATTCTGGGTGAGGTTTTGCTATCCCCTGGAGATCAAAGAAAAACAGACGAATACATGAAATGATGTCTCAGGACCTTCCAGAGGACAGTAACAATTTTCTTCTACCAAAAACATCAAAAGAAATGTAATTGGTACTTGTCACTGAGCTAACTCAAGAATCAGTCTTGTGGTGGGCCCACAGCAGAACAAGCAAACTTTTTTAGTTTGTGAATGGCATAAGAATGAGCAGTTAATAATAAAAATACTTGTTAATATAAAGAACAAAAACATTCACGCTGAATTACTTATTGTTGTTTTTCTTATTCACTTGTCATATTCAATAATGCCATGGTGGCTATATCCATACTGTGATATTTCAGTGACTGCAATAATATCACATACATATTCATGGAATGGGAAGATATGGAAAATAAGACACTGAGAACATGGCAAGCTGGTAACAATGGATGAGAAGAAAGTTGAGGTACTCAAAACTTTTTTTTCTTCCGTCTTCATTGGCAACCTCTCTTCTCGCACCTACTGAGTTGATGGACCGCAAGACGGGAACCGTGATATTTGAAAAGTCATGCCAGTCAGGTGAAGCCCCTGGTGACTGTAAAAAGGGAAACATTGCACACATTATTTAAAGGGGTAGAAAGGAGGACCCTGGGAACTACTGACATGTCAGCTTCACCTCTGTGCCTGGGAAGATCATGGAACACATCGTCCTAGAAACTCTAATAAGACACATGGAGGACAGGGAGGTGATTCAAGACAGCCAGCATGGCTTCACCAAGGGCAGGTCCTGCCTGACCAACCTAATGGCCTGCTATGATGGAGTGACTACATCACTGGACAAGGGAAGGGCTGTGGCTGTCATCTATATTGTCTTTTGTAAAGCCTTTGACATGGTTCCTTGCAACATCCTTTCCTCTAAATTGAAGAGATATGGAAGTGATAAGTGGACTGTTTGGTGGATAAGGAATTGATTGGATGGTCACATCCAGAGAGTAGTGGTCAATGTCTCAATGTCTAGATGGAGATGTGTAACAAACAAACTCCGTTCATTAAGGTCAGGCTCATGAACTGTAGGTGTTACCAAATTTTTGTACAGTTATTGTTGTGACTTCTGCAGCAAAATAACAATACTAGTATGATTCCTGGGAGGAGGAATCTGCACGAGAGCAGATAGTGTGATTTTTCAAATAAAAAAGTGTTGATTACAGATGTCTTCAGTCACATCTGCTTGAATTTTTACAGAAAGAACAGATGTATCCTAATATAAGTGTTCTTCATAATGTGCTGTGATCTCTTCTTTGGGAAGCAGATTTGGTGATTCCACTACATGTCTCTTTCCTCCTTTATCTGTAATGGATCAATAATCCAACAGAATGCTATTGGCCATCTTACTGATCTGAAGGTTGTCTCTCAGATGAGATATAAATTCTGGATTACTTAAAGAATTTGTGTCCCCTTTTGCGTAAGAGGAGAGCTGAATGTAGTGTTATAGGTAATCATACTCTGTCTTCCAAATTTTCATGCTCTTCCCTTCTTATTTAAACTTCACAGAATATTAGTTGAGATTTTATGCTAAACTTTTCTGATTTTTGATACAGATATGGTAAAACAGCTGCAGTGTTGCTTTCTGGAGGCAAGTGCATTTCATTAGTGGTAGAATGACCCAAATAGATCCACTAGCTGTCACACAGGAGACTGAAGAAGTTTCTTTCACTTTGCCTGCACCTTAATCTAAGGCTTATAGTAATTTTAATTTAAAGAGTTTTAAAAATATATGTTCCACAAAAATGTGTGTTTCTCAATAACCGGTTTATAACAACTTGAAGAAAATGTGAGATCTTTGAGCAATCACTGAAACCTTTTATAACTTACATTAATTATTTTATAAAAATAAAAATATAGAGCATTCTTCTTTCACTTTTGCTGTTTTGAAAGTGCTGAAAATCAATCTCTGTAATTTCTACTTTACACTTAAAAACAATGATCCAAAATGTTTTTTCCAAATAATGTTACCTTGTAGGTTATTATAAATGTGTTGTCTCTTTATACAGTCAGTCTACTGCTCATGTATATATCTACTAGATGCTCATATGGGCTGTATTGCTGAAGCATCCAAGTACATCTATCAATGAGTTATTCTCTCCAAACACCTATATAGGCCATAGATTTATCATACAGTGGAAAGGCAAGGTTAACAAAGTTAAACAGGAGGTCTGCAGCAAATCAAGAAATGAATCAAAATGTCCCACGTCCAGTCTTATCCTGTAAATAGTAGGTAGTCTAGCTTTAAATTATTATGTTTTCTTCATTTCAAAGTTCAATTATATTATATTTTATTATATTATATTAATATATATATAAAGACTTGCAAGATTCTTCAAAGAGCAATGGCATGGTGACTGGAGAGTAGTAACTCAAAACATATTACAGTGGTAACAATTTGTAACTAATAACATATTTGAGTAGTAACTCAAACCAAATCTAATAACATATTTGAGTAGTAACTCAAACCAAATCAGAATCAGCTTTTAAGGAAGTTAAGCATTTACTGAATGTCTTTCTTCAATTTCAAGGACTTACTGATACAGAGCATTGAATGTGTTTGCTTTTTGGTGACTCAAAGTGATACTGTTTGTGTATGCAGAATTTAATGATCGCATATCATTAAAACTAGAAAATGCTTTAAAAAGGTCATGGAGTCAACATATATGCAGAGATGTGAATGGTGACAAAGAATCCTTGGTAGAACAACTACTAAATACTAAATTTAGGAAGGACCAACAAATTCTGTTAATAAACCACTGAGCAGTATCCTGGAATCAGAAACCCTACAGATAAATACTGCTTCCCATCTTACACACTGGAATCTGATACTGTATGACACAAAAAGCAGCCTCTAAGGAATACTGCATTCTAAATATATTCTTGACACCAATGCACAGCTACTTCAATCTGTAAATTTAGTTACTTCTTCTTTTTCTGTGCTAGAGGACACAATTGTGCTTGAATGGGAATTGAAGTCACTTCTGATGTTTCAATTTGTGTATGCAGTTCACTACTACAATCTAGTAACAGAATTTTATCTTTTTTGGTTATTGTTTATAGTAGCTTCATATTTGCATTTTGTATTTTCACTTGAAACAATCAAATCTAGTAAGAAAAATCTTGCATCTGAATTCTATTGCCTCTTCTCACCTATTAATATTCGTATTTCATGCCATGCACAAGCATTAAAAAAGAAAATCTCTTGCCTGTGTTCAGTGAAACTTAGAGAAAGATCAAGGAAGATTCAGTTCATGGTGTTCTGCTTGGGTCATACTGAAGAGCAAAGTTAAGAATGCAGTAGCATAGCTTTTTGGCAGAAAGTCTGTTTTGAATTGTGTCAAATGTTATTCCAACACAAAATGCCTTGATATTGCTGTTGCTAATTAAAGAAAGGTTGATTGCTGGCAATCTTGCTGATCAAGGGGAAAAACAGACAGGACTGAAAGGAGTGAAAGATCTATTTAGGGAGTTCCATGCTTAGGAAAATAATGCTGGCACTTAGATCATGCAGGAGCTAGTGCTTCAGCAAAGGCTGAAGGAAGGAGGAGGTGTGGAAGGAATGGCCAAAGGGACTAACTGCTGCATTTTAGAGCCGCAGTCACTGAGTTGGCTGAAGCATCTGCATTTCACAGACGTGTGGGGAAAGAGTTTTTATATAACTTTATTTTTATTCTGCCTTCCCCAGTAATCTGTTTTTAATTTTAAGAAGTTAATTATTTAGGTTTATATTTGAATAAAAACTGTTTGTTTTCTTTTTAATGCAAAAGCTTTTTGGCCTCTGTGGAGTTCCTCTTCCTAGACTTCCAGGCGAAGGTCTAGGCATTTCCACTGCAAAGCCCTGCCTGCATCAAAGCCTTATCAAAAAGATTTTACAGATCTGATGAGTGAGGCGGTAGCGATGAAATCTCTTGGGTATATTACCATGGAGGTTTCATCTTTGTTTCTAGTCTAAATATGATAATTACTAAGATGACAGTTATCTGCCAGAACATCTGTATTAAGAAAACAAGTATTAAGTTTCTTAAGGTCTCCAATGTCATATTTGAATAGCAGAATCTTGAACAAAATCTTTGTGGGGAGACTGAAGCTTTACCTGCTCTGCCCTTTCTGAATAGCTTTCCATCTGTTCTTATTCAACATGATGCCTGCTACTATTACTTCATTTAAACTCTCTTCACCAAATTCTGTTAGTTTCACCAGCCCTGACAAAGTCAAAGTGACGTGCAAGCATTTTTTTGACATCATATTTCAAGCAATTTCTTCATCATCTTCATTTGTCTTATTCACAAGGTTTCTTTTTCTCAGGTGTACACTTTTGTGAGCCAGTCCTTGTATAATAGTTAATATAACCAACAGTTATACATGAGCTGCTTAATCTCAGGGCCTGTTTCTCTTGAAAGAATTGTTCTAATTCTGTGTGAAATTTTCTGACAGTGAAATGAAGTGACAACCTTTTTTCCCCTTATTATCTGCTCCCTCTAGTGTGCCCACAGCCTTCCTTTATTTTGTGCTTTGTGAGTTTGTGTGTGTATGTCATGCATCATTGGGTTAGGCAATGCAGAAAATAGTGCAATTCCCTAAAAGTACAAAAGGAGAACATTCATATAGGGAAATTTGAATAGCTTGCAAAATCAGGACAATCATTTAGTCAGTTTTTTAGATTAACAGTAGATAAACTCTCAGCTTACACACATAAAGATCCACAATAAAGGACTATAATTCACATACTGGGCTTCTAGTTGACTTGGTAAAATCAATCTTTCCCTTGCAGGTTTCCTGATGGTATTTGAAGAAAATGAGAGATTAGACATTTCTTAATATGCATTGCCCCCTACAGACAAACTTGATGATGACAATAAACTGGGCATAGAGGAGGAGAATAAGTGACTTTAATGCAGACTATAACAAGTCCAATTTTTACTGGTTTAAAAGTGAGCTTCTGAGGCTGAGAAATCATCTTGCCTATGTTAATGAGGTTTTAGCTTACTTGTTTATTTTTAAATGCAGCCGTGGTCATACAAAAAGCAAAAATCAAAAGTGAAGAAAAACAAGCAAAACAACACATCAGACTGTACTGATTTTCAGTCTAGCAATGGCAAGACATCTTGAGTGCTGTCATTTTTCTTCAAGCTTTTTCATTCACTGGAAATAGAAACTATTAAATCATTTTTTCAACTTCTCATGAAATCTATGCAAACCAATATCCATCAATATTTTGTACTAATATAAAGGAGAGTTAAAAAAAATGAATAAAACTTGTTTGACAGGAAAAAATGTCATGCAGAAAGAAACATTTATCAGTGTGACACCTTTAAAAACTCATGTTCTATATTCATAGTCTTTGAATATAGAAGACTAAATTAAACAGGAGAATGTGGATGCTCACAGATGCCCATACACAGAAAAGCACTTTCTTTTGAACCTGCAGTTACAAAGGAAGCTAACGTAATAAATGCAGAAAGTAATGATGTCATAATGAAATAAGCATATATCATATCAGTGATTTTACATTTAATTGTTCAGTATGAAATCCTGTACTTAGGAGAAAACTTTGTCAAGCAAAGATTAATTGTAACTTGCTTTACTAAATGCATAATGTGGTAAATGTGGTTCCACAGAATGATCACAATGTTCATTAAAATATGAGCGCTCATTCTATTTCAATTTGCATTAATGGGCCTTCAGTTAGGTAACCGGTCTTGCAAAAGCCTTCCATGGGTCTGTTCTTTTTGGGTCACTTAAAGGGTGTTAGGAGACATCTTAGGAGACTAGTTCTGTCAGCCCTTCAGGAAATTGTGCCATGGCTTTGGCCTTCAGCTACACTCCAGGGTGTGAGAAAAATTCCTCAAATGGGAAAGAATTTTAATACCATGGGCATCTGCTAAAATGTGATGACATTACCCATGTCAGCCTGCCTTTATTCTGTAGCCCTCTGCAGCTGTGAAGATACATCCTTCTGAACCATGAATCCATAATGGCAAAATTATCTAATAAGCAAGAAGAGATTTCCTATGTTGTTACTTGACAAGTCCAATCCAGACTATCTCTTAACAGTCTTACAGGCAGCCAGTTGCCCGGAAGGCTCAGAATGCCACTTCTCTGCCTATTGACTACAGGTCGCTTAGTCATTACGTAAAGCTCCCTCCTTACCTTATGGCTTTAGTACAACAGCAAGGACCTGTTATTGAAGGCTTACGAGTTGTGTTTTGCAGAACTGACACATATTTTCTTATATTTCCAGGACATATCTTTTATAATAAATTATTATAATAACAAATAGATTAGTACAAGTACTTAGGATTTCTTCAATGTTATTTTTATTTTTGTTACAAACATCATTTTGTTGAAGTGGTAGGCCTTTACAGAAATGTACTTTTCTAAGCAATATTATCACCGAGGATGCTTCTTATATCCAAATGGTAATGTATTTATCAAAGAGGAAGAGTTTACACAGCCCAGGAGTTTTGCTATCCAGGCACCTGCACAGGATATGACAGACCCAAATTTAGATCCCTGCCCTCATTTAAGCACCTGTGATCAACCATCTCTGAATTGATACAACTCTGGGGAAAAAATTATGGAGGCAGTAAAAAAAGGGTTTTTCAAGTATTTCTGCGTCCAAGGTAAATTTACTCATTAGACCTTAACCACAGAAATGACATTTTCTAGATTGAGAGAACCTGGAAATCAGACTTATCCACAAGAATATACCAAACAGTTCTACTTAAATCTTAAAAAAATCTTTAATAAAGGCATTTGAGGAAGGAGACCTGCTGTGCAAAGAAAAGCTCTTCTGGTCTGGGCAATATTAATATCCAGCCAACATTTCAGAATTGAAATCAGTCCAGCTTCTCAAAATGCTTCAGACTCAATTGAAAAACTCCTCTTCAGGAGTATCTTTTCAGTGTTTCAATTTTTTGGTTGGAAAATGTGCAGAAAAATTGGTTGCCTTCAAAGAGGGCTTTTACCCATGCTACTGTATTTATTTCTCTGATTGTAATTTGAGTTTTAACATGATAATAAAAATGTGTTTGAGTATATATATGTACATAATACACATTTACACACATACATACATGTATAAATTACATATATAATATGTAATATATATTCATCAATATGCATTATATATTCATATTTAGACCTAGATAGAACCTCACTGCTCAGCTTGCTAAAGGATCAAATTTGTGTCATTTTTCATGCATTTCTTATCATATGGCATTATTTCATTTCACTTCTATAGATAAGAATAGATTTTGTTTGATATTCAGTTTACTGAAATTTAAGAATCTGATGTTGGATTTTGCTCACTATTCATCTAATACCCTTAGCTAATATCTTGAATTAGATGGAGGGTGGTAGTGAGAGTTCCACTGGGCCCAAACTCATTTCAAGTGATCTTCTAGTAATCAGAAGAATAACAGTGAGCTCTAATACAGTTATAATTTTAAAAAATACTGAGTTGCTGGGAATAGCAGATACTAAGTTAGTCCTAAAAAGCCATCAAAGTTAGGCGAGTTGTTTGGAATGATATTTTTTCTTTCTTGTTCAATCTTCATTTAAGCATAATTTTAAAATTACCTGACATTCATAATGTGAATATCATGAGATTATACTAGCTAGCATATTTATGGCAATTTATTATAATTACCTATGCACCGACTCAGTGTTTTGAATCAGTACTAGGGATACTAATTTATGTATCTGTTTTCATATTATGTACTCTTCTTGCTTTCATTCTCAAAAGAATACTATAGTACAAACATAATACATCTTTTAAATCACAACTATTTGAATAGAGAATACAACGCAATGACAAATTCTCCATATCTGTCACCCAGCTTCTTAACCTTGACTTTAATATTTCTAGTGAGAAAAACAGTATTTTTAGCAATGACTTCTCTTAATAATAATAAAAAATATAAATTAGAAAAAAGTTGAAACTATTTGTAGTATCCATGTTATATTCAGAGCTAGTATATTTTTCTTCACCGAGAACATTGGTATCCTTTTATATGCCAGCTTCACAAGTTATGCTAGTGTAAATAATCACCATAACCAAAAATATATCACTGTGCAGCCAGAGAGACCTAACATTAACTGCACGTTGCAGGAAGAGCTGATGATGGTGTATGAGTTCCTAAGTTAAAACACAGCTAAAGTTAGAAAAGAATACCACCTCCTTCATTTTACAAGAGCACATACAGTGAGATGTGGTTGTGGAGACAGAATGGCTAAGATAGCCCACATAAGCATACTTGGCTCCATTGTATCTGCTTTGATTTTCCAAGGTCCAACTGCAACTTTTCGAGCTGTTGGTATGATTTCATGAGTTCTTCAGAGACAATCATAGGCAGAAGTAGAGAGGAGTACTAGAACACCTCACAATTAGATTATTCTCGCAAATTATCGCAAATAATTAGTCTTCCTAACATTGGCTGTGACTGTGCTACAGGTTTTGGCATAATATATGCTCCTGCATATCTAATAGAAATGTTACTCAGGGAGCACACTGAGCTACTTTTGGCTTTATTGGACATTCCAATTTTAAGCAGTCACTATCTTTGTGAAGACCCAAAGAAAATATCTTGGGTTTTATGAGCTAAAAGTTTGATGAAATAGCATGAAAGAATTGCTTTCTACATTCTTGTTTCTATATTAGTAGATTATACCATCTATTTATGAGACTTGCAGCACACAGTGGAGTCAATTTTGCGTGCTTATACCAGCATCACTTTCAAACAGATAATACTGAATCACAGAAACTGCTCTATAAGCTACAATAATTCAGGGGAATAATCAGCTTCCCTTAAGAGCCCTTGGCAGTTTGGAGAATAAGGAACCCAAAAACCATGTGAAATACCTGCAAATATTACATGTCTGCTGTAAATATAAGGGCTATTCAAACGGGAAAAATTCACAGTGTCAAGTCCCAGGTGAGACCATAAAAGGAGGATAGTTAATAGCTGGTTTTGAAAATCCCACATTTGAAAAAATCTACAATTATAAGAACTGCATTTGTCTACATTAGAGCCATACTTATGTAGTCTCCTATTCATGGAAATTGCTATATCCATATGATTTCCTGCCTGGAACATGTTGAAGAGAACCTGACAAATACAGACTGCTGAAATGGAATAAGGGGGATTAACAAAAAAAAAAAAAAAAAAAAAAAAAAAAAAAAGGGGAGAAAAAA
>WTSP01013603.1:0-13803 GCA_025331215.1 Actenoides lindsayi | reverse complement strand
TACCGGCGGCCGGCGAGAGCGGGCCGGGCCGGGCCGGGCCGGGCGGCAGAAGACGCTCTTCCCCCCCCCCACTCATCCCCCAGGGCCCCGGCTCACCTCCGGGGCGAACGGGGAGGCGCAGGAGTCGGAGTCCATGTCCCGGTGCGGGGGGGCGGAACCGGAGCGGCGGTGGCAACCGGGCAGCGCCGACACCCGCGAACCGCTCGGTACCGGCGGGAGGCGGCGAAGGGGCGGCCGCCGGCGCGGGGGCCTCCGGGAACGGTAGTCCTCTCTCGCGGGGGGTGCTGGGATCGAGAGTCCGTCCGCGCGGGGGGTGCCGGGAGCCGTAGTCCGGGCATGCGCGTGTGGGCCGCAGGGGTCGCCGGGAGAGGGGCGGGGCGCACGCGCGGCGCTGACGGCGGCGGCGGGCGGGGTCGGGCCAGGGCGGCGACGAGCGGAGCGGAGAGGCGAGGTGAGCCCGGGGGCAGCGGGGCAGCTGCGGGCCTCGCCGCAGAGCTACGGTAGGGCGGGGTGGGGGGGAACCCTGGCTTGCCGGGGGGCAGTGCCCGCCGGGGGGCGGTGGCGGGAGGGCGACTGGCCCCTTGTGAGCGCCGCGGCCGCAGGACGATGGCCGGGCCCGGCAGCCGCCGCTTGGCCCCGAGCGGATCCCGGGGGGACCGCGCAGCTCCCCAGTTCCTTATCCCCCTTCCTCGCCGTGCTCCCGTTCTTCGGCGGCAAGCGCGGAGCAGCCTGCCCGCACTCCCCGGGGCTCTGGGGCTTACGCGGGACCGTTGCAGAAAAAAAAGGCTGAAACCGCCGCGAGTTTCACGAATAAGAATTTATTTTATTCCTGCGGTATTGGCGCGACCGGCAGCGATGGGCGGGACGGTGCAGCGAGCCGGGCACCGCCGGGACGCTCTCGCCAAACGCCGGCGGCCTCCGGACTCGTGGGGCCAGCCCTTGGGCCGCGGCCCGCACCGCGGAGCCCAGGTCAGCGGGAGCGGCCCGCGGGGTCCCCCTGGCTGGGCTCCCCCCTAGACGAGGCGCTCGGGGAGTGGGCGGAGCCGTCGGGGGCGAGCAGCTCTGCCCGGCTCCGGGGACACGGTCTCGATCCTGGGAAACTGCAGCGGGGGCTCCGTGGGGCTGTCACGAGCGCGCGGGCCTGGCAGCACCCGCGCCTTACGCAACGGCCGCTGCTCCGTGCCGGGGGAGGGGGGGTTCCCGGGGCTGCTCAGTTTACCCGGCTTGCCGGCCCGAGGACGTTTTCCCCTCTCCTTACTCACCTTTTTCTTTGCTTTTTTTTTGTTTTTTTTCTCTCCCTTCTTTCTTTGCTGTGCCCCGCAGGCTGCCCGCCCTCGGGGTTGGGTCCCGAGGCTCTGCAGGGTGTGACCGGCTGCGCTCCCGAGGCCCGGCATGGCCGCCAGCACAGGTGGCGGCGGCGACGGGATGGCGGCGGCAGGGGAACCGGCGCACGCGGTGTCGCTGCTGCGGGGCCTGAGCGCGCTGCGTGCGGAGCGGAGCCTGCTGGACGTCACCGTGGTGGCCGGCGGGCGGGAGTTCGGGGCCCACCGCGCCGTGCTGGCCGCCGCCTCCGGCTACTTCCGCGCCATGTTCGGCGGGGCGCTGCGGGAGGCGCGGGCGGAGCGGGTGCGGCTGCACGGCGTGGAGCCCGAGTGCCTGGCGCGCCTGCTCGACTTCGCCTACACCGGCCGGGTGGGCGGGCTGGGCCCCGACATCGCCGAGCGCCTGCTGCGTGCTGCCGACCTGCTGCAGTTCCCCGCCGTGAAGGAGGCCTGCGGCGCCTGGCTGGCGCGCCAGCTGGAGCCCGCCAACGCCCTGGACATGCAGGACTTCGCCGAAGCCTTTGCGTGCCCGGCGCTGGCGGCTGCCGCCCACCGCTTTGTCCTGCGGCACGTGGGCGAGCTGGGTGCCCAGCTGGAGCGGCTGCCGCTGCCGCGCCTCCTCTCCTACCTGCGGGACGACGGGCTCTGCGTCCCCAAGGAGGAGGCCGCCTTCCAGCTGGCGCTGCGCTGGGTGCGCGCAGACCCCGCCGCCCGCGCCCCGCTGCTGCCGCAGCTCCTGGCCCACGTCCGCCTGCCCTTCGTGCGCCGCTTCTACCTGCTGGCCCACGTGGAGGGCGAGCCGCTGGTGGCCCGCTGCCCGCCCTGTCTGCGCCTGCTGCGTGAGGCCCGTGACTTCCAGGCTGCCCGCCTCGACCGCCACGACCGGGGGCCCTGCGCCCGCATGCGGCCGCGACCCTCTACCGGCCTGGCCGAGATCCTCGTCCTCGTCGGCGGCTGCGACCGTGACTGCGATGAGCTCGTCACCGTTGACTGCTACAACCCACGCACCGGCCACTGGCGCTACCTGGCTGAGTTCCCCGAGCACCTGGGTGGGGGCTACAGCGTTGCCGCCCTGGGGAACGACATCTACGTCACGGGTAAGGCGCGGAAGTTTTGTGTTGAGATTTCTAGTGAAAACACGTGGGTTCTAGCATTGTGACTCAGATTTTCGTGGGATAGCAGAGTCTGGAAGTCAGCCTGGGCTCAGTCCGACTGAAGACAGACAGAGGGACTCCTGGAGTCAGTGCTGGATTTAGCAGCTGGTCTCAGTCCAGGAGGAATTTTGCCATGACTAACGCCCTGAGCACGTGGTCAGGAGTCACAGTCTTGCGCTGGTGGAACTTTCTACCCGCTTGCTCTGAGGGGTAGGAATGACTTGAGAGGGTTTTGAATTTCTGGCTGCGGGGAAGGTGTTGGGGCTCAGAGCCCTGTGAATCAGGAGCCAGGCATGTGCTCAGGGCAGAGACGTGTCAGAGGTCAGAGCCCCTGGTTCCTCAACTGGCCAGCGCCTGTGAGTTATGGTACCTTCCCCAGCATGGATCCTGCCTCCCCAAAGTCCACTAGGGCTTGAATTACTCTGCCAAGGTGATATGGATGTGTAAATGTGGCTGTTAATATGCATGCACGTGCCTCCCCTGAACTGCATCCCTATAGCTGGAGCGGCAGCCCCACGGCAGCCGTGACAGACCAAGGCCAGGGACACCAGGCACTGCAGAACAGCTTGCTCTGGGTGTTGAAGACACCCTGACAGACTTTTGAAGGGCAGGTCAAATGGAGGTGAACAGAAAACTGCTTGTTCTCTAACCACGAGCAGAAAACAAGGCCCTGCTCTTGCTAGCGGTAGCGCTGCCTCGGCAGCCAGGCGCTGGAAAGTGCTGGTTACGCTGCATCGCAGCAGCTGCTGGATGGGGACAGAACAGTGGATGCAAAAGAGGAGAGGAGATGGTTATTTGGAAGGATGGAGGTAGTCAAACCTGGGAAGGTCATTTTGAGTCGTTGCTGAGCACAGACTAGGAATGGCACGGGACAAACCCTTCCTGCTTGCTGGAGAAGAAAGAGTGGAAAACTTTAAAATCCTTACCCCGCATTGTGCTGTGATTCCCCCAGTAACAAAACATTTTCATAATGTACAGCCCTGGGAAACAGAGGGGGGAGAACGTTCTTAAGAAGGTGTAGCTGGAAGATGTGACAAAGGTCCCGGCCCCAAGCCAAGCCCTCTCCTCTGTTCCCCCCCTTTGCAAACGCCCTGCTAAAGCGTGGTGTGCTGTGCCGCAGGGGGATCGGATGGGTCGAGGCTCTATGACTGCGTCTGGAGGTACAATTCCAGCGTGAACGAGTGGACAGAGGTGTCTCCCATGCTGAAAGCCAGAGAATACCACAGCTCCACGGTCCTGGACGGGCTGCTCTACGTCATTGCCTCCGACAGCACAGAGCGCTACGACCACTCGATGGACAGCTGGGAGGCCCTGCAGCCCATGCTGTACCCCATGGACAACTGCTCCACCACCTCCTGCCGTGGCAAGCTCTTCGCCATCGGCTCCCTGGCTGGCAAGGAGTCCATGGTCATGCAATGCTACGACCCCGACAGCGACCTCTGGTCCCTCGTGAACTGCGGCCACCTGCCTCCTTGGTCCTTCGCCCCAAAGACCGTCACGCTCAACGGCCTCATGTACTTCATACGGTGAGTGGCGGGTGCAGCAGCCGCCCTCCCCGCGCCCCGTGGGGTGAGCCCGGGGTTCCCTGGGACGGGGGCTGTATTTGTGGGTGGTCATAGGAGAGCACAGTGCTGGGAAAGCACAGCCCTGCTTCTTCCATGGTGCAGGGGGGCTGGGACCCACCACGCCTCTGTCCTTTACTGCTGCTGTGACCTCAAAGAACTGCGCTTAAAATTGTGTACAAATATCTGAATCCAGACCCGTGGACTGGGGAATTGTCAGGTGTAAATCTGGCTGAAGTCAGCAGTGCTGCTTGGACAGAGCCTTCTTGGTGTTCTGGCTTCTGTTTCCATCCCTCCTGTTGCTATAAATAATCTAGTAAGCCCTAAGAAAACGTTAAACTGAGCTCAGGAGAGGACATCCTCTTTCTCAGCAGATAAGAGGACTCAAGATGAAATGATTGGTCACTATTTTTAAGCGCCTTTCCAAACTGGGACTTAATTACCCATCTGAAGCTGTCCTGGTGGTGCAAATACTTCAGTTATCCACTTAATTAAAAATAAACTGGAAGGCACACTCGTGCTGGAGCATCTCGTTGGTTTGACTCTGAGCAAACAGACTGCTCTGATGGCTGCCAGACACTGTGCTTTTTTTAATCTCCTCTTGGCTCTGCACAGAGCAACGGCTTCTACTTGGGGCCTTTTCTTTGATTCCTTTGGGCTCAGCTGAGCATCGTGGTCCCGAGCAGCCGTTTGCAGGTGGCGGTTGGAGTCTCTGGGTTTCCAGGAAATACTGCCAGGCGTGTTGGAGCTGTTGGGCAGCTCGTCACAAGCCAGTTCTATGGCTTTTCCTTTTTCTTACCTATTTTGAAACACTGATGATTGACACTTCAGGATTTCTGATTGCTTGGTGGTGGGCAGGGGGTGCCTCCCCCGGTTTCACGTGCTGCACGTAGGCTGCTGCTCTGTGTGATGCTGTGAGATAATCTTTGGAGTACAGAGGAACAGGTTATGAACAAACATTGCAGGCTCGCTTTTGTCTGGCTGTGCACAATGTCACAACAGGTACAAAGACGATGAAATGTTCCCTGTGGCCTTGGAGAGACTGACGGCACTTCTCAGACTGCCTTGACCTTGTCCTCTTTGCATTCTTGTGTCTGCAGTGTGCATTTCTGCATTGCAAGTGTCCCTCAGCTGTTACTGTCACCTCCTGTCTCATGAGTGGGGCGGGTGAGGGAGGCCCGGGGGGGTTATGCTGCCCCCCCAGCTCTGCTCCCAGTCCACCCCGTCTAAATTTGGCATCAGTGAAAAGCTCCAGCAGTAGGGCTGCCGTTAGTTCTGAGCCTGGTGAGGTTTGATTGTCTCCAGAGCAGCAGTGATTTTTTTTTTCTTGCAGACCCTGCAGCGCCTGGCACCAAAGCCAGGCCAGTCTGTGAGGGGCAGGCTCGCAGGGAGCTGGGCCGTGAGGGGCAGGCTCGCAGGGAGCTGGGCCGTGAGCAGAGCCTGCACTGCAGGCTGGGGTCCGCACCGAGACCTGCGCCTTCCTGCAGGACCCCCTTTGGTCTCCGGTAGTTGTACTGGGATTGGAGCAGCAGTGCTCACAGCAGCATTCCGCACCGTTGAACTTGGGGTTCACCAGGTGGGAGTGGTTTAGAATGCGGAGGGGTAACTGTGTGTTATTTCCCACAGAGATGACTCAGCTGAAGTGGATGTTTACAACCCAGCAAAGAATGAATGGGATAAAATCCCTGCCATGCTTCAGGTAGGAGCTTATTTACCTACGGGGTGCCTCTTGGTCTTAAAAATGGGCTCAGTTTACCTTTGGAAAAACCATGTGCCCTTTGGATTACAGCCCTTTGCCCCCAGAGTGCATTGAGTGTATCACAGTCGCTGGGAAGAGCAAATCCTGCCTGTGGTTACGTGGCCGGGTGTTCAGCCCAGCACACGAGAGCCGAGTGCAGCTCAAAGGCTCTATCTGCTCCTGGCTCTTGGGCTGTGCCGGTTTAGAGCTGGAGGGCACTGAGCCCCCTCCAAGGGAGCCGGACAGGACATCAGCCAGCACCTCCGTCGCCCACCTAACTGGGAAACCCTCCTTTCCAATCGCCATGTGTGTTTATTTTTACGTCGCAGGTTCACGTTGGGGGGAGCGTGGCGGTGCTTGGTGGGAAGCTCTACGTCTCCGGGGGCTATGACAACACGTTTGAACTCTCGGACGTCCTGGAGGCCTATGACCCCGAGACGCGGGCGTGGAGCGTGGTGGGCCAGCTCCCTGAGCCCATCTTCTGGCACGGCAGCGTCAGCATATTCCGGCAGTTCATGCCAGAAACCACACAGGAGGATGATGGCATCACGCTGGACAACACCATCAACCTGAACAGGCAGCGCCAAAACCTGCACGACCAGAACCTCAACGAGCTTCCCTAGCAGGGCAGGGTGCTGTCCCCCCGGCTCGGCGTCAGTCCGTTATCCAGAGCCAGTGTTGCTTTGAGAGAAGGCAGAGGCAAACCAGTGCTTGGAAACACAAACGTACTGATCACAGAGGGAGTGAAAACTCTGAATGTTTGCAGCTCTGCTGCAGAAGGGCAGCCGCTGAGATCCCTGCTACCACCTCCCTCAGCACCGCAATGCCTGCAGAGGAGACCCCAGAGGTGAACTCTGAGGAGAGCGAGCAGTGAACATCACCGCAGCTTACGGCTTTGGGTCAGACCCTTTCACTGGGAGCTCCCTTGCCCTGTAATGCTTCGCTTGCCACCAAACTCCTTTCTTCAGTTTCTTTTTTGGAAGGGCTCTGTCTGTTGGGACGGTGGCCTGGACCCCACCTGCGTTCTGTGCCTCAGAGGGTGACAGACCTCCCATGCACAGTGTAGGGGAATGGCCTTTCCCAAGAGCTGGAGCTCTGTGTGGGGAAGAGGTCAGTGTGAGAATGTGGCCCTTCCTGCCCTGTCGCCGTGGTCCTCAGTTCCCGTTGATGCCTTCGACATTCTGTAGCAGGGGCCTCTCTGAGGCTGGGTTATGCAGCTTCACCTTTCCCTTTGTCTGAACTTCAGTTCTTCCTCTGTTTTGGGGGGTTTAAGTTGCAGCATTTAATCTTCTGCAGGTGTTTGTTTTCCAGCCCTTCCTAACAGAGCACTTTTTCCTTCTAAGAAGAAACACCCTTATTTATCTTTTAATGGCATTCTTACAGCTCGATTGTTTTAATTTCTGATCACCCTGACTGGCCCCCCTGTAGGGAGAAGCGGAGAAGGAAGTGCTCCGAGGAGCATCTCCTGGGGCTGGTGGCTGCAGCCCTCGGGACGAGCCTCCTCCTGTTTGTCCGGTCCTGGTGTGACCAGGCTCGCTGGCAGGAGGGCCCGACTGCCCCGGAACAGCGGCTGCTCACAGCGAGGGCCATTTGCTGCCGGCTCCCCCATGCTGGGCTCTTGGCTGCGTGCTGGGCTGGGCAGATCAGCCCCATGCAGCACGGGCGAGCGTTTATCCCTTCACCGATTTAAAGGAGCTAAGTAATGCCATGTAAAAACTTCTTGGGAGAGGCAAGTGCAGCTTCCCTGGGGGTTGGCCACAGGCTGGTGGCATTGCCAGGGTGTGTGAAGGAACCCGCGGGGCCTCTGGGGGGGTCTCGTGCCCGTCATGCCTCTGATTTGCAGGAAC
Organism: Actenoides lindsayi; assembly: GCA_025331215.1. Classification (NCBI taxonomy): domain Eukaryota; kingdom Metazoa; phylum Chordata; class Aves; order Coraciiformes; family Alcedinidae; genus Actenoides; species Actenoides lindsayi. The sequence goes on along the minus strand of WTSP01013603.1, from coordinate 6,180 downwards.
TCCCAGGATTTGGACGATTGGAAAATGCCACTGAGGTGTTTTGGCAAAGGTGAAGGAGTGAGCCAGTGTTGTGGATTGAAAATAGCTATTTTAGGGTTTTCGTTTTGTTTGGGGTTCGCTGTTTTTACGGCCTGTGTTAAGATTTGCCTTTATACTCGCCCAAGTGACCTGGCATGCTCAGGCTGTTGCCTCTGCCCGTCTCGGCTGAGGAGAAGCTGCCGTTTTTCCTGGAGTCTTTCCTGAGCTGCCGCTGCAGCTGTGGCTTTGCCCGGAAACAAACAGCGCACCTTTGGGAAAGCTGAAGTGTGACAATGGCCGAAGGGCTGGCAGCACACACTCGTTTTTTCCATCTTGTGTTTTCAACCGAGAGGAAGAAAACTTTGCATTTAAACTAATTTCAGAGATGGAAAGCTCATCTGCTGGATGGCAGTGCCTCCTGGCTCACCCTGCGTCAGAGCCCCAGCTCCACATCAGCGTCTTCACAGCTTTAGGAAGATCTATTCTGCTGGGGGATGTGATTTGGTGCCGTGTTCCTCAGCGGTGGGACCGGGGTCACCGTATGTGATGCCCTGGCTGTTCTCCAAGTCTGGAACTGACAGTGCCTTGAAACTGCTGCGTGCCGGCGGAGGGGCCTCGCCCAGCTGCAGCGGCCCCTCGGTTCAAACCCTCCCCAGCGCTGCTGGGGGCTGGGGCGTGGAGGAGCCGGGCAGGGGGTGCTCAGGGGGCCGCGGTTCAGAGCAGCTCCTGCAGTTCTGGCAGCAACAGCCGCATCACGTCGCGCCGGGCTGAAGCAGCCCAGAGCCATGGCGTGGCTGGGAAGGTTCGGCACGCGCCATGCAGCTGAACACACGTTGCAGACCGAGGTGTTTCTGCTGAGCTGTACGTAGCCTTCGCGGGCTCCGTGTCATCTGGTAGCGCTCACTGCTGGACCCACCGCCCCCAGTTGCCCATCTGTATTTATTTTTTGTAAAATTCATTGTGTCCAATCTCTGCGTACAGTGAAGTACCATCCTTTGAAGCAAAGGCATTGGACATTTACAGATAATGTATTTTTATTCTCATAGTTTGTTTTTCAATTTACTTGCAGCAGTCAAGTTAAATAAAACATGTTACATAAACCACTCTGTGTCATCTCTGAGGGGAGGATCACAGGAGTGAATTTTTGCTGTGGCATTTCTCGTTCCAGGCCTGAGGTTCCCTTGAACCAGACTCTGCCTTTTCGGTGAGTAAAAGAGGGAAGTGAGAGAGCACAGCTGCGGTTCTGGGGCACGTGGGTGCACTCACTGACCTTCCCCTGCCCTGGCTATGCTTGGGAAATGGCTCCCAATAATGTGGGTCGGGTTATTTCAGACAAACACAACCCCCCACACCTAAACCCAAGAGCTTAGAGCATTGTCCAGCTTCTTGAGATAATGTGTTTCAAGTTCAGGGACAGCTGAATTACATCAGTGGTGGGAAGATGCAGGTTGCCCCCACCTTTACTGTGGTAAAGAAACAGCGATTGGCAGAAGCTTAACAAAACACGGCAGAAATAAGGCACTGATGTAATGATCCTTTCAGCAAGGAAAGGAAGGGGCAGAGCTGCGGTGTCGTGGGAGAGGCGAGTTTTAACCGTGAGCAGTTGGATTCAAGGCAGAACCGCCAGCATCGGGTGGGAGCGGTGGAGGGACGGGAGCCGAGCACCAGCCAAACCTCGGCTGCCCGTGAGCGCGTGTTAAGTTGGTTCCCAGTACGACACATGGAGTCACTCAGTCCTGCCTCAGACAGCACGTGTACGTTTATTTAGGAGCCATTCCCGGTAGCTTCATGTTTGTCCCCTCATTTGAGAGCCAACTAACTGCACTGTAACGTCACTTCCCTGGTTCCTGGGGTGGGAGCTCTGTGGGGAGGAGGGAAGGGGCGGGTGTGTCACCCGAACAGGCCGAGCGGCTCCAGCCCAGTGCCTACTGTGTCTGGTAGGACAGCTGTGCTACGTCTCACAGTCTGTGGGAATCGTCGTCGTTATGATTAGTGACTGCTCGATCACATCGGCTGTAGAGAAGCTCTCGTTGGAGCAGAGTCTCCTCACTGGGATCTCCTCGGGCAGGGAGCCACGGGACAGAGACTCCACGATCACCTCTGCTGAGCCCACCTCCAGCTCCGGGGGCGGCTGCAGTGCCACCACCACGGCTTTCTCGTCCTCGATGACCAGGTTCCGCAGCTTCCGCTGCCGTGGGTTGTAATTCTCCACCCGGTCATGAATCTCCATGTGGCGCCTCAGGTGAGCCTGTGAAGGGGAGAGGCCAGGACAGGGCGGGTGAGGGACGGTTCCCTGGGCGCAGGGTGCTCCGCAGGCACCCCGGAGCCAGGGGAGGCCTCACCTGCCGTGTGAACTTGTAGCCGCACTCGGTGCACTCAAACTTCCTCACGCCCTTGTGCCGGCGGACGTGGACACGCAGCTGTTCCACAGCTGCCAAGGGAAGCGAGAGCCCGTGGGCAGCAGCACCGCACCGCACGCCAGCACCACAGTGCTGCTGCTCCGTGCTGTCAGAGGCGGGCGGCTGCCCAAGGGCCGCGCAGCGCCGTGGCCGTTACCTTTGAAGGTCTTCCCGCAGATCTGGCAGAAGTGGGGCCGCCCCTCCTGGTGCCGGCTGGCGATGTGCCGCAGCAGCGGCCCCTTCTCTGTGAAGCGCTGCTCACAGAACTCACAGCTGAAGGGCCGCTCCCCGGTGTGTGTCCGGTTGTGCTTGTCCAGGCTTGCTGGGGGGGGGGGGGGGGAGCCCCGGGTCACCGGCACGGGTACAAGCCGCGCTGGGGCAAAGAGGGCACCCCCGGGGTACATTTGGCCTGTGCCCGGCGGGGTGGGAGGGCTGGGAACAGCACAAGCAGCAGCCCCCTGCTCCTTGCCTGCCGCTGGCAGTTACTGGGGAAAATGCATCTATTTCTTCCCCTTTTGTGCCGCGAGGGCAATGGAGATCACAGGAATATGCTCTCCTTGGCACTGGCACGTGATCACAAGAGCTGCTTTCTGGAGATCCCTGGTGCCGCAGTGCAGAGCTCGACACTGCCAGTCCCAGCCACGCACCCAGGGTACCTTGCGTTCTGAAGGTCTTGCCGCAGAGGTGGCACTGGAACGGCTTCTCGCCGGTGTGCGTGCGCAGGTGCATGTTGAGGTTGGCTTTCTGTGTGAAGGCGTGGTGGCAGAACTCGCAGACGTAGGGCCGCTCGTTCCTGCAGGCAGTGGAACGTTACTGGCATCAGCCGCCGGGGTGAGCAGCTGCTCCTCACCCCAAGGTCTTGTAATTAAATCTTACTCCAACTCAGCTCAAACTAAAGGATTTTGGGGGCCTGCACATGCTGTCTTGCAGCCACGGGCTCCCAAGCTGGAGTCTTCTGGGCCTTGGGTGTTATAAGCAGCCCACGGAACAGAATGCGAACAACAAGTGTGGAGAGCAGCCACTGCCACAAGGTCACCACTCCAAGAACGCCAATTAGCCAGGCAGATGAGCTTCAGCCATCGCCTGCGTTCCTGGGGCCGCAATCAGAGAGGAAATGCCACCAGCCCTTGGGAATCGAGGGGAGCAGAATGCCACCTGGGCCCTTGCCAGGCTTCTGGCACAACCTCCAGAACCGGGTGCTTGCCACCCTGCAGCCAACTCCTGTCCCCGGCACCGTCCAGCAGGCCCTCAGGGCAGCCAAAGCCGGGGTGACGTGGGGGAGGACGCAGGTCACATCGTACCTGTGCTTGGCCTTGATGTGCATCTGCAGGCCATTGCGGCTGGAGGCCCTGTGCCCGCACTCCTCGCAGACAAACAGCTTCTCTCCCCGGTGCTTGAAAGCCTCGTGCAGGCGCAGCTCTGTCCGAGACAGAAAGCACTTGGAGCAGGTCGAGCACTGCAAGGCCACAGGAGAGCAAGGGGTCAGGGGGCTGCACCCACACAGCCCTGCCCATGACCCCCTCCGCCCACCGCTTTGGTGCCCCCCCCAGCACGGGTGGCACCCCCAGCTCCAACACACTACGAGAGAAGACAAGCTGACAAAGGTGAGATGCTGGTCAGTGCTTGGCTCTGTCAGCCACAGGAATGACAAGGGCTGCACCTGTACCCCTAATCCTGTTCCTGGCAGCTCTGTACCCCCCTCACTGTGCAGGACAGCGGGTGCTGCTCCCCAGGCCCAGCCTCACACGGGACAACTCCCCCCAACAGCCCACCCACCCCCTCACCGCGTGGGGCTTTGGTGCACCATGCAGCTTGATCATGTGGCTCTGCAGGTCCTTCTTCTGCATGAACTGCTGGGCACAGGAGGAGCACTGCAGGAGGAGAGAAGGGTCAGCTTACAGCTGCCCCAGACAGCGACTTCAGCGCGAGGGGAGCAGCAGCTGCACCCTGGTGCAGTGGAGAGGGAAGCACCGCTCTGGCACAAAACCTCCAGGGAGGGGGCAGAAAGCGCCTGGCTTTGGTGCCTCCCTGGTGCACCTCGCGGCTCAGAGGTGGGGAACAGCCCTCCGTGGGCTGCCCCAGCCCAGGGACAGGAGCTGGTGTGCTCAGCAGGGCCAGGCTGCCCCAGAACAGCCGGGCTCGCCCCTCTTCCTTCGCACCAGCATCTGGCTGCTGTTTGCAGGTGCAGCTGTACCTTGTAAGGCATCTCCCCAGTGTGTGACACCATGTGCAGCCGCAGCTCCATGCGCCTCTTGAACACCTCCTGGCAGACCGAGCATGTGAAAACCTGCAGGAGATGGGGACAGCATTGGCAGCCCCAGAACCCAGAGTCCAACGTACGGCCCGCGGCTCAGACCAGCACCGGGACCCAGCTCTGTTTAACCCGCAGCTACCTCAGTCTTGTACAGTACAAAGAATATCCTCACGTGTTTGGAACAAGAGACAAAGTGAGAGTTCTCTGGTAAACCAGGCCCAAGCCGCTGCCGTCCTGGTCAGCAGCAGGTCTGGGGGTCCCATCTGTGGTGCGTGTCATGGGGGGGTGAGGCAGCCAAGGCTCTAATCCCAGCCCTGCAGAGCAGCTCCTGCTCTCCCGAGCGGCAGCAGCTTCCCGGGCATACCTGCTCGGAGCGGCTCATGCAGTTCCTGGCTTCGTGCTCCAGGAGATTCTCTTTCCTGAAGTAGCATTTGCCGCATTTGGAACATTCAAATGGCTTTTCTCCAGTGTGTTTCCTGGGGGGGACATGAAAGGGGAGTACCCGTCACTGCCGGCCCCACAGCAGGGATGAAAGCCCGGGGAGGGCACTGGGAAAGGAGGGGGAAGAAATGCAGCTTTTGCACCCTCCCAGCACCAACATTCACAGCCGCCCAAGATCCGCCTTTCATGGCAGCTCTGCTGATCCCCTTGGAGCGTGGTCAAGCCGTTAGCACCTGCTGGCACCCGCCGGGCTCCACAGAGCGAAGGCTCATCCCACGCAGACAAGCGAAGCTGGAGCTCGTGCCCCTGCTGCGGCCACTTGCTCCACTCACAGTTATTGACCCAGCAGTTATCTCACCGCGCCCGCCCGTGCTGGCAGCTCCACACAACCCAGCCAAACCCCACACCAGCCCCTCCCGATTCCCAAAGCCCCGGAGAACAATTTGCCATCATCCACCTGCAGCCGGTACAACTGCTGGAAGAGCCCCTTAGCACCTCCTCTGAGCTGGGCTGCTCCGATCCCCACGAGCGGAACCTGGGACCATCACTGCGGTTCTTGGAAGCATTGTGGAGACGTATAAACCCTCCCCGCCCAAAGCAACCCCACCACGGGGGACAGAAGGGACTCCTGTTTCTACCCCAGGGGACACAAGAGTGCTGAGACTTGTGAGCAGGACTGGCCACCCCTCCCGTGGGAGGGGGCAGAGCCCCCGGGGCGGCGCAGCGCGATTCCGGCGCGTGAACGGTGGGAAGAAGTCGGAGCGTTTACCTGTTGTGCACTTTAAGGTAATATTTGCTGAGGAAGGTTTTATGACATGTGGGGCACTCAACCGGCACCGCTGTACCTTTTCTGCTCCCTGGCATCCCCGCCGCCCCCGTGCTGCCGGGTGCCTTCCCCGGGGGGGGGTTCTTTTTGCTCCGCAGGGCCTTTTTCTCGGGAAGGGGCTCGGCGTCGCTGTCCCCCCGTCCGCCGTCGCCTGCCGCCTCGGGGGCCGGGCCGGCGGCCTGCGAGGGAACAGGCGGCCGTCACCGCGCCTCCCCGACGGGCCCCCGATGCCCGCCCCGATA
>WTSP01013602.1:0-16985 GCA_025331215.1 Actenoides lindsayi | reverse complement strand
TCTGAGCTTGTCAACAGGTTAGGCCTGTTGAATAAAGAGTAAAGATTTCTCCTGCATTTGGTTATGTAATCCATATATTAAAATCTTTTTGGATATATCTTTTGAAAGCTAAGTATAATGCATACAAAAGAGTGTTTTAATCTCCTGTGTATATTTATGAAATATTCTTTCTTATGTTGTATTTAAAAATTATAACAAACAAATGCTCAAACTGTATCAAGACTAATATAAGCAAACTGTCAATAATAAAAGCAATATCAACACAAGAAAAAGTTGTAAATGATGCAAAGCGCAGGTTGAAGAGATTGTTATTATTTCTTCATCTGGAACATGTTTATAATGAGATTGGTAAATTGAAGTGATGGAAAAATTAGAGGGAGTTGTTCTGAATTTCTACTTTCTCTGAATATTCGTATTTTAATGTGCTGAAACAGAATATAGAGTCTTATGCAGAATGTTCTATGGTGTTACAGATAGACATGAATTCTCAATCTAAATTTAAATTAATTTTAAAACTTCCTTTTTTTTTTTTTTTTTTTTTTTTTTTTTTTGGAGGGGGGAATTTGAGCAGTTGCAGAAAGCAGATCAAGAGGCTGGAAGAGTAAGTTTTTCTCAAATTCCCTGTAGAAGAAAACGTCCATAGGAAGTGATTGTAACCTGGCTGGTGTTGATTGATCTCCTAAGGACTGTAAAAATCACTTTCCACCACAAAAAACCCCCAACTAACCAATCAAAAAACCTGTGCCCCCCAAGCCCCCCCAAGATAAAAAAAAAACCCAAACCCTAACCCTATTTAAGTAACTCTCCATTTCAAATGATCACGCAGGTCAGTCACAGTACGTGAGGGCTGTGTCTATAGATCTGTGAAAAAGTATACCCTTTATTCTGAAATGTCAATGTCTAGTCCCAAGATCAGAAATTGTAACAACCTTTGAAAGCCTTCCATTTGCTCCACTTAAACTGTCATCTTGGCCATTAAATTATGCTTCTTGTTGTCTTTGCAAGGAAAGGAAAAAGACCTTCATCTTGTAATTCAAAATCCTTGTCTGGTCATATTTGAGGATAAAGGAAACACATGACACTAATGGATTTTCTATTTTCATCTTACCATCAAGATATCCATTTGAACAGCTGTTGCCCATTCTTAACCTCAAACAAAACAGTCCTAAGAGGATGCCAAAGCAGCAGTATGTTCGGAAAACCTGGTTACCTCACATTCTCTTGCATCTTCATATATATAAACCACAAACCTAATATTGCCCCGAAGCACTAAAACTTCTTGGATAAACCACAGAACAAAGCAGATGTCCATAAGATGATTGGAAGATGTTTAGCAAATTTAAATTCTTACATCTAATAATGTACACAGAATACAGCACAGTAAACTACTTCTTTGCTGTTGCTTGTTATCTTCATTTAAGTGCTCATGTGACACAAAGTCTAAATAATGAAAAATGCTGAGAATTATGGTTCCCAGACAAAGTTCTTAAAGAATCTGACATCTGCAGATTGCTGAAAGGTCCCTTCAGCCTTACCACTGCTTTCTGGTTATATAAGTTTTCTTTTCACATCCTAAGAAGGCTTAAAAACTTGTAGATTGGAACCAAGACACGTTTAGAAAGTCAGGGTATGAGATAATAAATATTGTTTTGTTCAAACGATTGTGGCGGACTGCCTCTGACAAGTTAGGGTGATACATAAGTTTTGTTTACCAGATGTCAATACCCATTGGGTCCACAGATTTCTCTGCTGGGCTTTGCCCATAAAGTCCTGTCTCACTTCCTTGGCTGACATTAAGACTTTTATCCAAAATTATAAGTTCTAAACTGTCACAGGATATTTTTTTTAAGAAATGTGAAATACAAAATTATACATGTGTGGGAAACTAGAAAGAATTCAGGCAGAAAAACACAGCACAGAAATTACTTAGTTGTGCTACGAAATTGTGCATAATATCAGCAGCTTTGGAGCAAACATCTATAGGTGTTCCCTGTTTTTGCTTTGTCTGAAGTGTGATGTAGGAGTTTGTACAGTTTTTGTAAGGGGACTGTAGAGGCTTTAAACAAGACTAGCATAAGTCATCAAATCTTTCCTTAATCTCTTGAGAGGATTTTTAGAATGTGGAATACATAGCATTCAAGACATCTTTCTTGGTCAAGAGCTGTCAGAAATCATACTGCTGAAGAATCCAGGGAGTTACTAACATGGTTTTTTTCTTCTCGTCCCCTCTTCAGCAACATTTATAAAGACGGAGAAGGCAAATGTTGTTCTATAGCACCAGTGGCACTGTAACGCACCTCCTTTGCACAAATCATAGCAAGGACTTTTTCCATTACCTGTGTGCAAGCCCATTTTCTAAACCTTTCAAAAGTCAAGGCCTCTAGAAATGATACTTCTTCCTCGTTGACATTACAAAGTGGATCCACATAGCTGTTTAAAACTCTACAGCAAAACCCCCTTCTGATAGACAACAAATTATAATCTGTTTTCAATGCACAATGTTCAATGCACAATGTGTGGCAAGTGGCTGACAAGCACAATCTTCAAAAGTCCTTGAAGACTAAATCTGTAATAAAATGGGATGCTTTCCAAAAGAAATCTGTCTCTTATTGACAGCTCCCAAATGCAGCACAGTAATAATCAGCATGTTGTTAAAGCATTCAGTCACTTTCTTCTCCAACTTTCAAATTACTTTTTAATGCTACTTGTTAACATCAGAAAAAAAAAAAAAAACAAAAAACAAAAAAACCACAGCAAAAAAAAACCAAAACCCAAACAAACAAAAAAAAGAAGCAGTGGAATATGTGATTTATAGACTCAATCCCCAGTTGCTATAAAAATAGTTCACAGCTTTAGTTCTAAAAAAATACAGTTAAATATTTCTGTCCCTTGGACACAGACATTGCCCAAGTCAAGAAGTTTTATCTGTTTGGGAAACTGCCTTTCTTTCTAATTTGAGTTTGTTCATGTTCCCCCTGCAATGCTGAAGCTGATTCAGTGATATTACTTCTGAGTTCAAACAAGAGGATATTGAATGGAAAACTGTATCGAGAAAGGAATTAAAAGAGTTTAAAAGCTCTTCAGTTACTGTATGTTACTGATCATCACAATAAATATTGTTGTTGCCCTGCTCTTAAGTTTTTTCTAAATGTTCTTTTCCCTAGTAAGAGTAGTGATTTATTTATAGAGCCCTCAAGTGTAGTAGGAGCTTTGCAGTGATACTTAGAGGTTTTAGAGCTAGGGACTTCTATTTGATTTCAAGTGGTAACACACAGAGGAGAGATGGTCAAGTTGAATCTGAGGGAACTCAAGAAGGCTGGGGAGGGTGGAGGTGGGGAACCAAGCAGAACCAGAGGCAAGAGATTTCATGGGTAAAGATAGGGCAGACAGACCTGCCTTAAAGATTATTTCCCTTGTCCATTTCTTGTGAATTGATATTGGTTGTGGTTTTTTTGTTTCTGCTGGCCAATCTTTTTAAATTTTATTTTCACTTCCAATGGCATCTACTACTTTCATGGAAATAACTCCTCTAAAACAGTGCTTTTTATTCTGATTTTCTTACTTTACATAAAAATAAGATAAAGCTCAACAGTTCTTGCATATTCCACATTAGCCAGTCTACCTGTTCTTATATAAGGGTGCAATTTAATAGTGCCAGTTTGCTACTCATCCTTCTGTGAGTCAGAAACCTCAAAATAGCTATAATTATCTAACTATGTTACAACCCCTTATTAATTTCCAGGATGAAGTCAGTTTGTTAAATGAAGTTTAGACTCTCAGAAAGTTGAAGCAATCAGTGCAAAAATTATCTCTCTACCAGTCTCATCTGACAGGTCATTTGTCACTGAAGAACTTCTCTACAGAGGGAAACAGAGCTCAGAAGAGTATTCCTATTTTCTTCTGTCTACATTACTGAATAACAGTAAGATGGGAAAGATTCTTCATGAAAGAATCTAATTCTAAGTGTTGGTTTCTACAAGGAAGTAAACTAAAATCCTTCAGTCCTCTAGCTAAATCATTCTGTAGGTTAACTCTCCAGCCTAATATGATTCTTTTTTGAATGAGTTAAGAACCTGTCTATATTTTTAGGTATACAATCTGCAACTATTTCTTGTAACTTTTCCCTAATTTTATTTTAATGCTTTGTTTTAAATTCTCTTCCCTCTGCTGCCAAACATATCTGTCATTTTATAACTTTCTAACCACCATGTCAGACTGGTATTGACATGAGTCACTTCCGAAAAACCATCTTTTGATTCCAATATGATACTGGATTTCTCAGCCTTGTGAGTATTGTGAGTAGCACTTGAGATTCCATTTGGACCCCATAACAGGTTTTGGCTGCTTATGAAGACATTAGGAACTTACACAGCAAATTTAATTTTCAATTTTTTCTTGAATTTTTGTCAACCAGTCATAAACTGTCAATATTTCATTTCTAAGTGATTTTCTAAATTGGTGGCCTGGAATATATATAATGTTTCTTACTTAGGACTCAAGAGTGTTTTTGTTTTCTGTCCTCACACTCAGTGGTCAAAACCTAGTAATTTCATTTCTTTTATCATGATTTCACTCAAAAAAAAAAAAAAAAAGGAAGAAAAAAAAAGGGGGAAAAAAAAGGAAAAAAGAAGTTATGTTTAGACCACTTGTTAAGTGATTTACGCACTGCTGAACAACACCTATTATCTAACATAAGATGACCCTATATTTTTATTATAAATAAAAGGTATAGCAGCCTGGATTTTGCGCAGTGTTACTCAGCATCAACAACAATAATTTCTGTAATTCCAATCAGGCATGTTGAATTCACATTGCTCTTCAAATGAATACATATTTCCTATTTTGTCCCGAAATTCTACCATAAAACAAAAACAAAACAAAAATATTTGCTGTGAGAGGTCCTTTTTCAGGTATCTTTTTCAGGTATCATCCTCTCTAGATGCTTCTATCAGATCACATTTTCCCAGTGAAATCTAACTTTCTGCTCAAAGTGAGGAACCGATTTATCAAAGGAATTTGTGGGAGGGCTCACTACCAAAGCCAAATTAAGAAAGACTATGTGAGGTTAATCTACATGATCATCAGTACCTGAACTCTGTCCTTTTTACTGGTCGTAGAGGAAAAACAGTAAAATGAGAGCCAGCACGGTATTTCTAACGTAAAATTCTAGCTTCCAGCAATGTCTTGTTTCTCTCCCTGATCTGGGAGTTGTAGTGACATCCAATCAGTTTAATACCTCTGTGTTTATCTACTATTCACTTAGCTAACTGATGATTAGACTTCTTACATTCTGATATCCTAAGCATCTTGCAGTAGTGAGTTTCACATGGTAACTACATAATTTCTGAAAAAGAACTTTAATCATTCTTTCTTCTCTCCTTCAGGATTTTATGACCTCTGTCATAATCTTTCCCAACTGACTCTTCTTCAGGATAAGAAGTCGTAGTCTATTTATTAAATTTCACTGTATATGAGAACTTTTTCACAGCTCTGAGAATTTTGGTTGCTCTTCTTTGTATCTTTTCATTTCTAATGTGCTGTTTTGACATTAACTAATCAGATTTACATAGAGAATTTAAGATGCTGGTGTAACTGGAATGTACATGGTAGTATAATTGTTTTCCTCACTAGTCTATTCATCTTAATTCTTACACTTTTATTTACCATTGATTACTATAAAGAAATAAGTATATCTTTTCAGAATTCTCTAGACCCAGATCTTTTTTTTTCTTAGACTGATAATAGTGAGATGAAAAGCAAATTTTATTGCAATTGCATTTTTATGGCTTGAATTGCTTTTCTGAAAGGGAAGCTGATAAAAAAGAGATAATGAATCCAATGGAAACATCTACAAAACTCACAGTATCTTCAGCAAGTTAACTTAGACATTGTCACCCTATTTTCCAATATGTTCTATTCCACATGCATGACTAGGTATTATATCACTAACTACATGAATACACAATTGTACACTACTTAGCCACTTCAGTAAGTATGGACTCACAAGAATAATTCCCTGATATTGCAATTTATATTGATCAAAAATTACATTGATGAACAACATGGATGACACAAGTGTGTGCTTCTTGCCTGTCATATAAAATTATTTAGGTTATTTCTCAATATTCAAATATTCTAGAAAACAAGTTCAGAAATCCATATCTATCTTTTTAAGAATGTCTAATGTTAAAGAAATCACCTTACATTAAACTATATCCTTATATTAAGGAATTAAAAGGTAAAATCCCTCTTAAAACAAAGGTAGTGTGTAATGTTGAAGATTCATGCACAAAAAAGTAGGTTTGAGAAAGGTATCATAGAAATACTTTTTATAAGCCTTTATAAGCACTTACTTCCCCCTCAGTAAGCAATTCCGTGGTGTGTCATAATACAAGTTAGTAGAAAAGACTGACAACCAAGTAAATGTGTGTATATAGTTCTCTCTTTCAAAGAAGTTGTTTTTCATTCTCCAAGTTAGGTCCCTAGATGTTGCTAAATTGTCCTACAGGGATTATAAATTTGTAACTCCACTTAACTCCATCTTCCACTTAACAGTTTTTTGTTTTCACAGAATTTGTAGTAACCTCAGTTAGCAGAACTGTGAAAAATTAATCTCTGGGAGACCACGTGATGCCGTGTCCTGGTTTGAGTGAGAACAGAACTGATTCTGTTCAGTGATTTTACTTTTCAGTTCAGTCTCTTCTAACCAACTGCACTGCCTGAAGTTAGCAGCCTGTTCTCACAGACAGTGTCTGCTTCCAGCAGCGATAACACCCCATGTTTAGAGTTAGTACCAAGGATTGTTGTGCAGACCAAGGCCACTGATGGATCTTGTGTACCACGCTGGGGGTGCAGAAAGTTAAAAGCCTCACCTGCAGGGAGAAGCAAACAGGACAGGTGACCCTAAACTGACCGATGAGAGTTTCCATCCCATATGCATCATATTCAGTATAAAGCTGAGGGATCACAAGGGCCTGTCTGCTGCGAAGCCCAGACTGGGACTTTCCCAGTGCCTGCTCCACAGCATCAGTGGTGACAGTGATGTAATTACCATCAGGGAAGTTAGGTTCAATACTGGTTTTGTATAGATTTGTATATATTCCATCATTATTATTTTCCTTTTCATTAAAGCTGTTCTAGTTTCCTTTTCTAATCAATAAATCTTTCTCCCTTATTCTCTTTCTCTTCCCCTTTGTGGATGGAGGGGGGATTAACAGAGGGTGCCTGTTACAGGTCTAGGGGACTGTCCTGACCCTAAACCTTGACATGCTGTCCTGGGGGCAGAATATTGATTCAGAAAAGCTTGCATCTGATGGGTTGTATGAACTGTGAAATTGGGGGGAGACAACCTTGCTTTAACTTTGTTATAGATAACATTAAAGAATAAGAAAGAATGGGAAAATAATGCAAGTAAGCCTGCTATGTTTTCTTAGTAATTTGCTTTGTTGTTTCAGCAAACAGACAGCACTAAGAGGAAACAAAATGAAAATTAAGTAACATAACTGGATAATAACTTCGGTGCCAACCTGAATCTCTACTTGAAACAACAGTCCATAATGAACATTTTCCTTAAATAATGAGTAAAAATTTTGAATATCAGGGTACATCTTCAAACTAACTTTCTACTTCTCACATGAAAAACTCTTCAGAAATATAAATAAACAAAATCTGCTACCTGTTTATATTATTCAATGAAACAGTTTATTTAGGTGTTGGAAATTAATTTACATGACAAGAACATTTAGAATTTGGCAATACATATTGCTTATGCTTGAGGAGATAATTCAGAGATATGGTGAACTAAAGACCTGAGATATTCTTACAGACCAGTGGAAAGAATGGATTCTTGACCTGGGTAAACTTCCTTGTTGTCTTTAAAGTTAATGTTAGGAACTCTAGCAATTTATATAATTTGGTAATCTGATCTCATTAAATTAGATGTATTTGCCACACCTCTTGGAAAGAAGGGCGGGGATGAAATATGGTCAGCAAAGTTTTTTGTAATTGCAACTTTTCCCAGGAGGAAGGTCTTAAAAGAAGTTGTAATCTAGGGTTCAGACAGCAATGAGCATTTATCTTCATCCCAACTATTACCTATGTATCCAGTTATTTACACACATTTTACACCAATCTAGAGCCTCACTGCTTAACTCATTGACTTACTAATAATCTACATTCTCCTTTACTACATATGTAAATTGCTACTGTATTTCTCAATAAATTCTAGCAGTAGAGTATTTAAGAAAATGCTAAAATGTTAATCATGAATGATACAGGTTATAGAACACTTTTGGATTATATGAATTAATATTAAATGTCAAACTTGCAAAAATGGAATGTGGTTCTTGTTTTAAAGCTGACTGAATATTAAATTAGCATAGTGTAGAATTTTTTTGTTACTAGTTTTCACACATCAGTCTTAAATATCTGTCAAAACAATTGTTCCATTGCTCTTCCTCTCTAGTGTAATGGTTTATCTTAACTAATAGTATTTGGATGAAGAGCCCTTATAAGGAACCACTCCTTAGAACACACAGATGTTTTCACTGCATCCGACCCCAGTATTTCTTGCACATAAACATAAGAAATGAAGCAAGTATAAAAGCTGTACTTCTGGTTACTTCTGAAATAAAGGCATTATTTGAGCTCTTTTAAAGTTTTCCTTATGAAGACAGGTATAATAAGTTACAGAATTCTAATTCATTGAAAATGCTGACATTAGCTCTTTAAAGCTCAAGATATGTCTAATATGCAAAATATATGGTAAGTATATATGGTAATGTAGCGCATGTCTTTAAAAACTAGAATTCGTATATAATAAACGCATAATAAATTTGAAAGGATTAATGCCATCGTTTTACTAGTTGGCTGTGGAAAGCAAGTAGTGTATGGAGCATTTTCAGTAATTGCTTTGCACTCAGCAGCTTAATCAGCGCAAATTAGTGAATACACTGTAAGCTAATCAAATTACTTTTTCTGTATAGCAACAACATAATGCCCACCATTTAGGGCTTTTAGCACAACATATAATTTTTCATAAGGTTACCATACAAAGTTACATACTTCCATGTCTTATGTATGCTATTTTTAATACATCTCATGCACTACACAATTTGTAATTTCTAAAAAGTATGTTTGCTTTCTTTTCCAGTTCTTAAGCTTGGAGCTGATCTATAAATGACTGAATGAATGTACAGAAAAAAAAGCAAAGCAGTGATTCTTCATGTGATGTATGTATTCCTTAGCCTGCCTGAAATTGTCATAGAAGTAGTAGCTTAGAAATATAGCTCCTTATGGTACCAACTATTTCTCCAGTACTTTCAACTAATTGTATACAGAAGAAAAAGCGTAAAAACTTTGGAGGTTTTATAATGAATTTGTGTTGCTTCCCTGGAAATAGAAAAGCATCTTCTCTTATATAAAGACAATGTACTCAGCCCTTGCACTGGGCACAGGGAATGCCTGTTTCTGGATGTTATAAATAAATATGGAACAGCTAAATAGAGTTCTGCAAGACAGAGGTAAGATGTTTTTTCAACCACACATTTTTATTCAGAGGTTTCCTCCACCATTAGATTTTCTCCTCTGCAAACAAGAGTCATTTTATTTATTTCTGGTCCATAGGTCTGAGGATCTACAGTCAGGCATATCTTTATTGCAGTTGCCAGTAATCACAAGCAACCATGTCTGGTTTTCTTTAGTCTGGGTATAGGGGTGCTCTGCTACTGGGAAATGAAGAAATGCATTCTGGATCCAGATCATTTTTCTGCAGCTCCAGACAAAGTGCCTGATGAGTCCAGTACCCACAGTTGAGAAATCATACAGTACTTGTTTTCCCATGTCCATATGAAGAAATAATGCATGTTATTAAGATTTTTTGATCTCTTTGAAGTAGTGGCAGTCTCATTCTTCACTGCTCTGGGACTATACTTTTTGTTCCCCAAAGTCAAATCAGGCAATTATGTGTGGGCCAGAGGAAGTTTTAGCAGCTTCTAAGTGTGGTCAACTGCCCTTGAGCCAGGGTGTCTGGAAATTTGTTGCAAGAGCATCCTGATTAGGGAGGGTCAAGCACTTTTTAGCCAGTGCTTGAGAGAAGCCTATATAAGGCTAGAAGGCCTAGAGCATAGCTCATGAAGACAGACCATAGGTGCAGCAGTTTGTGCAGAAAGGCATAAAGAAGGAGGCCTTAGCTGAATTTTTACCACTCTAAGTGTCAGGTACAGTGGTTTCACGTCACAGTGCAGTTTCCTCAGCAGGTGTTGGAGCAGCTTTCCCTGCAAGGGCAGAGGGTTTGATGCAGGCAGAGCTTCAGGTGGTGGAAGCATCATTCCAAACCCCAGGCTGTAAGGAGTGCCTGGGATCTTTCTCACACACCAGGAGAGATGGCTTTCTGTCCTGCAGGACATGTGCCATCTCAGAGGAGCTATTCCTCCAAGAGGAGGAGCTGTAGGAGTGAGCAGTCTGCACAGCATCAGAGAAGATGAAAGGGAGATAGACAAGGATCTTCTCTGAGATTGAACACCTTGAAAAACCCTGGAACCCAGCTGCTGGTGAGACGCAGACAGTAGTTGTCTCCAGTATAAGTGAAATTTCTGGAAAAGATGAAGGATGGAAGTTGGTGATTTCAGGCACAAAGAGGAAGGTTTCTTCCTTTTGTTTATGGTATTTTGTACTTAGTAGTACTTTAGTTACTGAAAATTATTTATGTATTTATCATCAAAACCACTTTTTTTTTTTATCATTCCCTTAAAAGACTGCATAAAATTCCTGCAATTACTTACAACAACTGAAAGTCCTTTATTACCCTCTTGTGATCTTATCATAGAAAATTGAAGTGATTATCTAGTATTCTTTCTGCTGTGGTTCTTATAATTTCTGCAATCCACAATAAGGTAGGTAATTACCTTATGACCTTTAGGTAACTGCTCATTTTTGAGGTTGATAGATTCCATTTTGAGTCCCTTATGAAAGTATTGCATAATGCTTTAGCTTTTCTCATACATTTTTTATAGACCTATGGCAAAGCAGTGCACTTGGACAGCTTCTTTTCCTTTCCTAATAAATGAATAAATATTAAGAAAACATGAAGAGGTACTAGAGAACACATTAGGAAACAGAAGCTGTAACAAAACACCAAATGAATGGATGGAAATGAATGAAAAAATAAATCCAATAGAAGCAGTTCAGCCATTGTCCTACAGGAAAACTTCTGACCAGTTTCCACCTGCTTGTTGGAAAGCTCCAAGGGTCATCTTACAAATATGGCATTGTGCTTCATTCTCAGGAAAAGAAAGTTGGACAGCAGACTGGCTTTTTAAAAAAACTTAGTCTATTGGATGATGTTACTAAATTTTTCTAGTCTTGAAATTTTTGTATATTGCTAACTGACTCATCTATTTCTCCTTTGAGAAATGGAAGGAATAGAAGTGTAAATATCTCTGCACACCAGTCCTAGGGCTCACAATTCCAAAGTCTATGAAGCACAGACCATTTTGAAACAGAGAAAAACCCCATGGGACCTAAATACTCTATGGAGTTCCTGGCTTTTAATATAATGTAATCCTTATACAGTAATAAAAATACTAATATTTTTAGCAAGTAGAATTTTTTTTCAGATTCAGGTTTCCAAGGAGATGTGTATACATTGACTTTCAGGTGTATTTTATGTGTGCAGTAGTGAATTTTCAAAGTTTGATATTAAATTGGTTTTCAAGTCTTCTTTTCTTTGCTTACCCATAGGTCACACTCTTTTGATAGGGAAGTAAAATCATTCTACAAGATTGCTAAGTACTTGTTGTGGGATAAGTTTTACCTCTCTAGGATATGATTCTTTACAGATTACATATTCTTACATACTAAGTGTGTTTTCCTCACTTTTTCCATTGCCCTTTACATGGTCTTCATCACTACTTTTTGTTTTCTTTCATACCCTGATTTTAATCCTTCCTTTCATATCTGCTCACTTTCCAGTGTTTCCCTCTTCATTCCCAAAGCCACACTGTTATTTACTCTCCTGTGTCTATATAAATATCCCAGACCCTTTTCCACACTATTTTTCTTTCTTGCTGTTTTGCTATCTTCCCACTTGCTTTACTATTTCTTCTTCTTTTAGTAGCTCTGTACTCTTTTCATAGAGCTAAAGGCCCTTTTCTGGGGCCTTTCTTTTTTCAGGACAGAGTATATAGTCATGGACAGATACAAATCTGTTTGGAGGCTATGTGCATGCTTCCTCAGATCTCCTTATAAGATCAGTTTCTTCATTACCTAGACGATTTTACCTCCTGTCAGTGTCACTATCAACATTATGATAAAAGCCAGTAACAATCTTTGTTCAGTGATTAAGCTGAATCCCCTGCAGTTTTTGAGTTCTATGCCCTGACAGAGAAAAACAAATTTGAAATCAAATACAATATCTGTTGCAATGTCCTTCAAAAAAAGGAGGCCACATGGAAATTCATGGTGTTAAAGTTGTCAGAAATAGGCTAGGTAAACCCACGTAATTAGAAACTGGAATTTCTTGGGTTTTGTAAAGAAATATTCCTCCTGACTTCTGTGTTACATTTGTCCACCTTACCCATTTATTCATGTCACTTGATGAATCTCCACATCAATGTTGCTTGCTAAAATCACCTCACTGGGACCTTTACCAGTTGTAGCTAAAAACGCTGAAACAGATTTAGTTAATGAGATGACTTTTTAAGGCAATCACTATTAGTAGAATAACAACCATTTAGAAGAAATTTGCAGAGGTTAGTGAAAATTCAAAGGGAGAGAAGTCTATACTGCAAAACTGAGTAAATGAGATACAGAAAGGAGGTTAATATTGTAATACTGGATTCTTTTTTAAATTTTCTTTGCAAAATTAATTGCTCCTGATAACGTACAAATGGCTCAAGCATTTGCTTTGTATTCATTCAATGAATGAATTTATTTAATAAATTCATTTAATAAATATTCTGTAGGAGAGGAGATAATCTCTGTGCTCTTGGATGTATTGTTGAGGCCTGTATGATAGTGACTGTAGTTTGAAATATCCAAGTGCTTCAAAAACCTAATCATGACAATCCAGCTTAATTTTAAAATAAAACCATCAGGCATAATGCAAACTCTGATTGGCACAGAAGTTACGATTTTTTAAAAATTACTACAATACACAGCTATGTAGTTATCATCCTATCAGTGATGAACTACATATGTCAGATAAACAAGAGATTTAACTCTTTACATCTGTTTAGTGCTAGTGCCTAGTTTTTACAATGATTGGTATCACGGGAACCTGAGCAAGAGGGTTTTTCATGTCATGTTGTTCCATTTGTATTCTTCTCAAAATAAGGACAGTGTGGCATCCAGGCTCCTGTCATGTGCTGGTAAGTTTGTACTGGAATTTGATGGGCCTGAGAGCACTAGCACTTGTGCCTAACAAGATCCCCTTTTGAAAAGAATATTCCAGCCTCTAACTGGGTTGTACCACAGTAGGTAGGATTTTCTGTAATAAAGCTCCATGTCCATATGGGAGCTGTAAGAGCTGACTAGTGACTGCTTTTTTGTCTTTAATATAATACTGTGGATGATTGAAATTTCGGCTTCTCCCATTACTCTGACCTGGTAATATTCAGGTTTTTTTCAGGAGAGGAGAACACACAAGAACAGACCCTGTAAATCCAGAAAGAGTAGGCAGAGGCATGTGGTAAATTAGGCCAGAAAAAGCTTACTTATTTCATGTCTATGACAGAGGTGGATGAAAGCTGTGTGGGGACGTGGGGACATTAGATGTAGGTTTCCTGCCTATCTGCATTTTTCCGAACCATATCACTGCATACAGCAGAAGGGATCTTAAGAAAAAAACACGTATTTTTCAGGCACTAAATATTTCTCTTTGGTTTCGTTTACAATATGATCCCTGAATCCTTGATAATATGAGACGATGTTTCTAGACTGGCAAGGAAAGAGCTATTTGTTTCTTCAGTGGTCTCTCTCCTGCTGGAGTTGGTTGGAAAGATTTACATTTGTATGGACAGGCCTGTGGCAACCATTAGCTCCCCCAACCACTGTGTGTGGTGTAAAGAGGGGTGCAAGCTCTGTGTCTTCAATCTGCTCTGCCTTCCAAGTCTAGATGGACTGCCTTTATCTTCCCTCCCTGACATGCTGTAAAGGGAGGGATCTATCCTGGGGGTGGAAATGAAATTTTCTTTCTATAGACAGCAATGCTGTGTGGGAAGGGCTTTCCAGCCACACTCACAGGCAGACAGGAGGTATGGAAATGATGTTCTTGTTGTGATGATATTGCTCTAAATAGTGATAATCCAATCTTTTGAAAAACTAGATAGTGATTCAAAAGAAAACTATTTCCCCAGAACTAGCTGGGGAAAGGTAGGAGTCCTCGTGACTGGCACAGCAAGAAAACAACCCTCTGTATTCACCTTGTCCATGCAGGGAAGGCAAATTTCCCAAGGGTGAGCTCAGAGCCAGATGTGGTAAGACTTCGGAGTATGAAAATCTTTTGCCTCCTAGAAATAATTAAAGAAGAATCTCAGCTGTGTTGACTAAGATATAGTCAGTTATTCCTAAAGGAGTTAAGTTCATAAACATCTCACATAATTCAACTGTAGTCTTTGTCTTCTTTCACATGCCTAGAACACATTCTCGCAGATTCCCTGAGAAACTATTGCAAGGGCTGTGGGGAAAGAGCAAAATGACATGATGTGATAGTTCATTGTTCAGAATAACAGCCTTCCTCACACTGGTTTCATACAGAGGGAAGCACAGCCTGACAGGGCAAGCACTGAGGCATTAATGAACAAAGAACTGGAATTTGTCACATGACCATGCAGGTGACAGATCATAAAAGACCCTAAGCAGTGCTGAATTTAGCACTTTGCAATGTCTACAGTTTATAGCAATTTAACATTTCAATAATTTCTGCATATTAGGATTTATTTTTCACGCTAGCAGGACTCATTACACCTTTTGCCTTTCACAAATAATAAACAACAAAAAAGGTTAGACCTCACACTGGGTTTCAAAAATCAAAGACTATGCACCCAGGCCAAAACCCAACCCACTCAAGACAATTTTCCCACTTCACTTAAAAGCAAATTTTGTTCTTGTTTCACCCACACAAGATTTGGTCCTAATCAGGTCTGAATAAAGCCTAATTGTTTTTGCTGCAACTGAGATGAACGTGTCCTGAGCTCAGGGCTTGTCCCTTAACAGTGTAATTATTTTGCTACAGTTTTGTCCAGATTGGTCTTTGTAGAAAATAAATATATTTAATTGAACTTGAGAGCAAAAATAATACAGAAAAATTCCAATGACAAAGCATGGTGGGTCTATTTAAGCCAGGGTTTTGAGGGAGCATCTCGGTGAAACCCTGTGCTGACTTGTTACCATCAGCAGCAAATGTGGAAAGAGATCTCTATAGATCACATGTATTAGGAGCCAAAACTATACAAACAGATTTCTGCAGTAAAGCAACCTTTATCTTATGGTTAAACAAAACAAAAGGATCTGAAAACTTTTTTGTCTTGTGTATCCAGGTTCCAGACCAGGCTCCAAATGTTATAGTTCCTGAAGAAAAAAACCTTCTTTATTCTCCTCATTCCCTTTGATTTTGGAATTCATAAATACACACATTAAATAAATATATGTAGTGGTTTTTTTCTCACCAGCTGACCTGTTGCACTCACTGGAAAGTTTTCAGTCAATGCACAGGTTAATCCTGTAACACACAGAATTTTTTAAATGTTGATTTTTGCAGAATGAAAGGAAAGGAAAGGAAAGGAATGAAAGGAAAGCAATTTGCAAAATCACCTTTGAAATAGGAAATCTGCTGCAGAGTACAGCTATTGTTTTTGACTCATTTTCAGTCAAATTAAAAATTTCTGCGTATACATGATCTAATTGCTCTTCTCTGGTACTTCAGAGTAACACTGCAAGTAGACAATAAAGACAAGCTGTACTTCACTTCTCAGTCAGAGGATGAAAAAGAGGAGCTAGAAAGACTCCTATGGAAAAATAATAATCCTTTGTGTAAAGAAGTAGGAGTTCCTTACTTTCATTTTATTTATACAGATGTTAGTGACAACTTGCAAGGTAATTCGGGGCTCATAAAGTAGTTTTTGCCTTCTTTCTCTACATGTACTCATGAGAATGAGGCTGAGGTAGAGGTTGCCAGACAATGCAAACCACTGCCTAAAGTCTTTCTTCAAATTCTCATGTGTTTTCTCATGAAGTGGGTCGAAGTAGACTTGATTATTATCAAGACTTGGCCTGGTGACACTCTTTCAAATACGCGGGATTTTCTTCATAGTATGTTAATAACTGAGGATATCCTAGATGAAGCAGGTCTTTGGAAAAGTATTTGTACAATGAAAAAGACTTCTTAAAAGCACTGATGATAAAAGCTTTTTTCCTCATTGATATATCCTGTGAGACTCTAGAGATAGGAATGGACCTTTAGATAGCCTAGCTACATATCCCTTCCCCCACTTCCTAGAGAGAATTCAATCAATTTATGCTATTAAAAGAGAGAGGCAGAGCTGAAATATGAATATCACATTATTGAAATGAAAGACAAATTGTCATATGTAATCTTGTTTCTAGAATGTGTTTGGTTTGATTTTTAAACCCTGGAGCTGCTTTCAGTAAAATAGACATTCTGATAAATGATGTTGTACCTGCAAGAAAACTCACTGATTGAGGACACCCTGTACGTGTTTCTATCTTCCCAGGCTTCACGTTGAAGAGCTTTGGTTTTTTTCACAAATTTATCATTTCAGACCTATTGGAAGCCCAAAGAGAGCACACATTGTCATGCTTTCAGTCTTGACATTGATTGAGCAGGTCAGGAAGAAACTGTCAGATGCAGAAGGTACCACCACATACCTGCGGCTGCCAGGAACCAAACTACTCAGAAGTCAGATGATTTGGTGGAGGGGGGTGGGGAGGCAAAGGGTGTCTGTGGGAGGGAAATCACATGGCAAAGT
>WTSP01013599.1:0-25688 GCA_025331215.1 Actenoides lindsayi | reverse complement strand
GCGGGCCGCGCGGGGCGGAGAGGCGGCCTCCCGCGCCGCGGCGGGCCGCCGGGGCGGGGGGGGGGGGGGGGGGGGGGGGGGGGGGGGGGGGGGGCGGGGCGAGGGGGGCGGCGGGGCCCGGGGCTGCTGGATCCGAGGCGGGGCGGTCCTGCGGGGGCTGCGCTTCGGCCCGCCCGGGTCGCGGCCGGTCTCTCCCCGTGGAGCCGGGACAAGGCTATCGGGCGCGAGGTGCGGGGGCTCTCCCGCTCCGCTGCTCCCCGTCGCCCTCTTCCGCGGGCGGAGCGGCCGCGGCCCGGGGAGGCAGAGCGGGGGGACAGCGGGGTCTCCAGAGGCCTGGACTGGTTAAGGAGCGGGGAGATGAGAGCTCGCGGGTGGCCGGAGGTTTAGGGTGCGAGTTCCCGGCAACCGGCTGGGTGCTCCGGGGGGCCCTGAACCGCCGCTCCGAGCTGGAGCGGGAAGGAGGCGGCTTCTGGTGGCCACCGCGGGACTCGGCCCGCTGCGGCTGTGCGAGTGGGTTTGAACTGGCGATCCACACGGAGGATCGAGCACCAGTCTGTCCTGGTTCATCACCGAGTGCTGGCTGAATTACCTTTCACATGCTCCTCTGAGGAGGTTACAGGGGACCCTCAGTGTGGGAGGGGCAGGTCGAAGCGTGATACAAACTGGAGAAGTTGCTGTGGCCCCTAATATTCTGCAGCTTTCCAGTACAACCTTCAGCAGCTCAGATGAATTATCTGTAGTCTTTACCCTTTACAATGAATAAAGATGAACCAGCCTCTGGACTGCAAAGCTGATAGCTACTGAGGTCTCAGCCTCATCATAAGCACGAGGAGCAGATGGAAAACTTTTGTGTTAATGGTGTCACACTTCAAAGGAGGAAAACCAAGTAAAGTTTTTTGTCGCTCGTTTCAAGAAGACAAGGAGGAAGATAAAATTTTTCAGGTGTTTGTTTGTTCAAAACCTTTTCAGATCTTTATAGCCTTGAGTTCAAAGTTGAACTGAAAATCAAACCTATTTCAGAGAAAGGTGGACCGGGGGTGTTGGAGGGAGGTGTAACACAAATACTTGCTGACTGTAGACATAAAAGGAGGTTAAAAGCCTCTGTAGGTAATAGAGAAATGAATACAAGATTCTGTGTATAAAGAACAACAATGAAACATCTTGGAATGACAAAGTATGCAGTAAGTACAGAAATACCATCTGTTTCTCACACTTTTCCCTATTTGATTAAAAAAGTTATTCAACAACAACAAAAAAAAAAGCTACTTCCTGGTTTGTTTGTAAATAAAGGAAGATGTTTAAATGCAGTTAGATGAGACAACCACTCAAGGCCAGTACATCCATAACTTTTACATGGGTTTTGAAAAAACAGGCTGGAGTTCTCTGGCCTGCTGGCATTTATTATTAAAACCACACAAAAAGTACTGGAGTAGCAGGAAATCGTAAGCAAAGAATCACTGAGGAAATACACTTCACTCTGGGAAAGGAGGATAGCATTGTTAAGGTGTGGGTCAGTCTAGAATTAATTCCTGGCAAAATGAAGGAGACCTGCTCTAAGACATGTTTGATAATAAATTAAGGGGTTGGAACATAAGTAATTGAAGTGGTTTGTGTATAGAGT
Organism: Actenoides lindsayi; assembly: GCA_025331215.1. Taxonomy (NCBI): domain Eukaryota; kingdom Metazoa; phylum Chordata; class Aves; order Coraciiformes; family Alcedinidae; genus Actenoides; species Actenoides lindsayi. The sequence continues at coordinate 24,067 of WTSP01013599.1, read as the reverse complement.
GTATCTTATTTTACAAAATCAGAGGCTTGATTGATAATGTCACTGCTTTGCCATTTATAATTTTTAGAACAATTTGCTTTGATTTAATTAGCTGTATATGTCATCTGTGGAGCACCCAATAGCAGGGTGACTTCTCTGAGCTATCCTGATCTCAGCAAGTTGGTAACTGATCACAAATGGGGACTTACCTTCTTGTGGAGTCCTGCAGGAGTTGGTGCTTGGTCTTGGACAATTAGAAAAGCAAAAATGTGCTGTTTACTGTCTACGAATAAGTGTATGGAACTGCAGATCAATCTTTGCATCATAAATTGTGAGGCAGTTTGAGCTGTGGCCATCTGGATTCCGTGGCAGGAGGGGGTGAACAGCTGCTGTTTGAAAACAGCCAGATACAGCCCAGAGCAGAGAGCGCAGGCAAAGCCGGGGTCACTCCGGGGAGCAGAGTGGTGCTCTCCCATGTTCCCCAACCTCCTTGTTTCTGTTTCCAGGTTTGTGATTCCTGGAAGTTTGTTTGAGTTTCAAAACTTTTGAGTTTCCTGCTGTTCTTCCTGCCATGCTTCTTCACTGTGCTGGGCCCCTTTGCAGCAGCCCAGGTTATCGGTGTAATGTTTACCAGTTTGTACCAGTCAGAGAAGAGACTAAATCCCACTCTGTCAGTGGGGTGCAGTTAGCAGATGATAGAGAAGTTTTTCCTATGTTTATAAACTGTTTTCAAAGGTGTTTAGGTTTTTCTAGTTGTTGTGGGGGTTTGCTTGGTTGTTGGTTTTTGTTTTCCTCCTGATGAAAATTTCTCCCTTTCAGGTAGGGGAGGAAGAAAGAAACGGTGCAAAAGGAGCTGACTGACAGATGCTGATGCCAGAGCTGTGGTAGGTCCCAGGTGACAGTATGTGGGGCAATCTTGGAGTTCACAAGGCTTGTGAGGTGATGCTGTCTCTTGAGCTGTGGAGCTGTGAAACGCTTGTCCCTGTCTGGTCAGTGTCAGCCTGTCCCAGCAGTGTGGTCCGGACAATATGTATATGATGCTCCTAGAGAGAGTGCAGGAGGCAGCAGAACTGGAACTGAGCCAATTGCCTGCAGTCCCAGCCCTGCTACCGTGGCATGGGGCTGGCTGGAGGAGGGAGGCAAGAGGTTGTACTGGGTGCTCCATTGTCTTGACTGTAGGACAACAGACTCTTCAGAGTGCCCTTTTCTTCACAGTGTCCTGCCTGCAGGCCAGAACTGGTCCTGAGCACAGGTCTTGGAGCAGCATCCCATCCAACAAGGCTGGACTTTTAGTTCCTCTGGGCCTCACGGCCGTTTGTGCTGGGGGGACAGGCCGGGCAGCTGGTGCAGGTGACAGAGTGGCTGTGGCAGAGCTGCCTGCGAGGCCAGTTCATGGGGATGCTCGGCTGGATGGCGCCGGGGAGAGCCCAACCAAAGAGTGGGGCTGTGCGTGGGCTCCCCCTCGCATCTGGACGGTGAGCAGCCCATCCCCTGCTGCTTGTTCTGTCGCTCCCGAGGCACGGTGTTTGTGTGTCCTCCCCTCTCCAGCAGCACTCCGCTTTCCCTGGCCGCAGGAAAGTGCTCGGAACTGCAGTTCTGCTGCTGCCCTGGAGGTGGTTCTCTCCGACTACCCGATGTCAACTGTACTGCTGCTGCACTGGCAGGAGCCCGGTGCTGCTCAGCTCCGAGCAGGCTGCTGTGGACCTGCAGCTTCTCGCTGTGGTATCGCGGCTCTCTTAGCAGATAACCGGACGTCTATGTGGGTAAGGTGCTGGTTTAGGCTGAGATGAGCAGTCGGCTCCTGGAAGGGTCTGGTAGAGCTTCTAACACTCCCTTTTCTCTTTCCTTCCCTAAAGTCTGGAAGGATGGAATAGGTGATTGGCCTCATATCCCTCCCTCTTACTACATCCCTGCATTTCCTCCCAGATCTGGAAGTGCAGTCTGCAGTGCAGATGTACCAGGCTTGAAAGGCAGAAGGAGATGGTTGCTCTTGGAATGGTGAGATCTGCAATGAACTTGCCCAAATCATCTTTTGTTCTTCCATTTCCCGGATATGTATGTAGGTTCATCTTTCACTGTGCAGGGGTCATGCTGCTTGTTTCCCTGGCGTCTGCCACTACGGAGCTGCCCTGATACACCTGCACAGGATGCCACCCACAGCCTCTGTTTCCTGAGGGATCTCTCTGCATGCTTAGCACAGATCAGCTTTTGTGAGGCCTGTTCCACAGCTCGATTTCTTCCAGACTGGACTTGTGGCTTTGTGCCCTGTTTGTGCCATGACGCTCCAGAGAATCAGATGAGATCTGAATGAAGTTCCTTTGGGAGGAGGGGACAGACTCTGCCACCAGGGTGTTTCACAAGAAATTGGACACTGGGAGAGTCACCCAGAAGCACTTGGGTTACAGTAAAAAACAAACCTCAACTGCAGGCACTCTTCCAAAGTATCTTGGGACAGTCTTGGTCCATGTGTCTGTCTTTTCCCAGATCTCCTTCTGTCCTTGCAAGTTGCCTATTGAGTTCTTAGTGCTGCCACGTTACACGTCCTTGGCCCATGTCTATATCTATCTGATTTGTTTTCACCAACCTATATATGCCCATGGGATAGAAGCAACCTTTTTTTTTTTTTTTGCCTTGGTCCATTCTTCAAACCCCTCAAAAAGAACGTTATAGTGTGCCAAACTGAATCAAAGTATTCATAAAACCATCAGTGATGTCTGTGTTCTCTGTTGTTCAGTTTTTGGGGTTTTTTTCATATGAAGTATGTGCTCTTTTCTTTCATAGGGTGTGGGACTATGAGTGGTCTGAGTGGTGCGGGTTTAGGGGAGGGAGCTTTATGGAGGCTGGCAGGAGTGTGCAGACCTGTGTGTGTTTCTCTGCCCATGTGGCTGTGTCCCTTGGCAGCGGTGTTGCCAGGTGGCTGCTCTGGTGCATCATTAGACACTGTTCCAAATGGCATAGGCAGGAATGGGTTCAGCACTTGGAGGAAAATGAGCTGGTGATGGATAGCCTTGGTGATGCCAAAGCTGTTAAGATGGGAACCTCTGAAATGCAGCCAGGGTTCCAGCAAGGGACTCTCATCCTCTCTGTGCTCAGCTGCTGGTGTGTGGGGACAGTGATGGTCTGTGTCCCTTCCCTTTTCTGGTTTGGCCTGAAGTAGGCTGTTGTCTGAGTAACAGTACCTCTCGAGTCTGTAACTCATGGTGGCCCGGAATCCTGCCTGGAGAATGGGAGGTGAATGATGATCAAAGATCAGACACTGCTCTGTGAACACACATTGTTGTTCAAGGCACTGTCATCCCTGATGCTGCCAGCACTGTAGCAGGACTGAGGGTCTGTGGTATCATTTGAGCTGTCTCTCCATTTATGTTCTCCCTAGCAAGGTTTGTTGCAAATAGTTTGTTGCCTTGTTTATTCTTTTTCTTCATGCTCTGCTCCCTCTAGAGTCCTGGATATAGCCAACAATAACACTGCATCCTTCATCTCCCCTTCTCGGGTTTGCGCACTGGGGGTGCGGGAGGTGTTCAGAAGCTAATGGTGCAAAAAAGTAAGTCTTACTTGATATCAGTAACTTTCAGGGCTGTATGACAGTGGTTGTCAGAAGGCACCCTTCTTCTGATGTCCTCTCCTATATAGCCCTGTGTTACTTACTGCCAAACACAGGGGAGACTGAAAGATCTGCTGTCTGGTGAGGTGCTTCCTGATAGGGAGCTGCAGCCAGGGGCCATTAGAGCTCCAGGGACTGACTCGTGGTGCCCCTGGTGCCAAGAATGTTGGGTCAAGGCAGCGTGCTTCTCTGGGGCCTGTGTCTTCTCAGGACAAAAAGTGTGTTCTCCCATAGACTCAGGACGGTTACCTAGTGGTACCCTGCGTGGTCTCCAGGTGGGAGGAGGATGCTTCCATGTGGCCTCATGCAGGGTGTGGGGCTGGAGAAGAGGATGACATGGGCAGAGTGGCCCCATGAGGAATGGCTGCTGCAGGCCACACGCCGTTTTCCCATTATCGAGTGTTTAGTTCAGCGTTTTAAATAATTGTGTCCTCGGAATGATATTTAAAATCCATTTGGGAGGCAATGAGGCGGGAAAGTGCCTGTGCCATTGTGATGACGCTGCGCAGGCCGCGCCACACATGCATATTACAAACTCGTTACAGGCTCGTTTACACGCACACTGCTCACTCCCCACACAACCTCTCCCTAGTGCTCCTAATGTTTCTTCCCCACCACGGCTGCTTCTGCTCGGCACTGGGGAGAAACGTGCTCGATAAGGCAGGCCTGGCATCCTCTGTGGCAGGAGGAGCAAGGGCCATGGCACAGCAGTTGGGTGCCAGCCTTTGAGATGGTGATGTGTGGGGCATGTTGGTGATGGGACTGTCTCTCAGGTGTCCTGTCCTTCACCTGTGCTCCATGCTCAGTGCAGAGCTGTGCTTACATTCTGAGGAGCCCTTGCTCTTGTGTTATTGCAGGATCTGGACCCTTCAGCCCCAGGGCCTTCAGCTGCTGTGCTTTGGGCACAGCTGGGAGAAGAGCTGCAGCACCTGAGCCAAGCAGACTGTGAAGTGAAGTACCAACATGTGCTTTTGGATGTGCATGGGGTGCAGTGTGAGCTGGAGGAAGGAGGCATGAAGGAGCAGATGGAGCAGCAGCTTCAGTGGTGGTTCCTTGAGTGCCTGTTAGTGGCTGAATGGGAAGGTGATCTTACTGCTGTCCCTCTGTCCCCATTCTTCTGACTGCTGCACCAGCTCCCTCCACTTTCCTCCCAGCCTGTGCAAAATAGCGATTCTATGTGGCAGTCCAAGGCTCGCGGTACGACTTCATCCTTGTCCTGTTGGCCTTGGTGTCATGAGCGTTGTTCAGCCTTCTCCCCTTGTCCTCTCAGTCTTGATTGTTTCCAGCCCCTTCTAGCCATAGTCCCAGCTGTGGTTTTGTTTGATACCACCTTGCGACCAAATGCTCATGGGGTGAGGATCCAGCCCCCAGGTATACTTAAGGGCATGTTGGGTTCTACATCAATGTCCCTTGCACAGTGACCTTGCTGGTGCTTTTCTGAGCAGGAAATGGCTGTCTCTGTCATCCCTCTCTCAGAAAAGACCACTGAGCAGATCTGAGGGCAGAAGCAAAGCTGGAATAGGGGAAAAGGTAGTCAAATCAGACGAGGAAGGGCAGAGTATAAAACATGGGGCCTGCCTGTGGTTAAGGCAGCAGATGTTCTCAGGTGGTGAATTTTTCCCTATCCCACACCAGGGCTGTTGAGTCTGAGTTTCCAGTGCATTTGGGAAACGTATGTGACTGAATGGTCACAGGATGGAGGGGTTGGTCCCACAGCCTTACACTGAGGGGGTGCTGGTAGAATCTGGGGCAAGGAAGCACTTTGTGCTGAGCCTGAATGTGCTGCCCTCATCCACGTCCCTGCTAGCAATCAATGGACTGCCCCAGTGAGGGGGTCCTGCACTGCAGTGGAGTGGGGGCTGGACCTGCTTGTGGTACACCACAGACCAGGAAACCAGAAGGGGATACCTAATGGCTGGAGCTTTGTAGGATTTATGTGCATGAGTTTGTAGACAAGTTTATGTGGCATATTGCCCTGGTTGTTCCCTCCCTTTGCAGCATTTAGCATGTTGCGGTAGTTAGTGTGTGTGACCAGCTACTACCTGTATAACATTGTGAAGATGATGTGATGCCTGGAGATGTACCAACAGCGGGTGGTCCCCCGCTGGGTTGGGTGGGCTGGGGTGGCTGCTTATGCACAGTGTGGGGAGGGGCTTCCCAAAAGCCCATGACTGTCAGCCCCTGGATCCATACAAACCTGCAAGCAGGGCTTGGTCTTCTGATGTCTCTGAGACACCTCAACATGCCTCCCATGCTCTGTTATGTCATACAAGAGACATGCTGTAACCTTTCTGATTTCACTGTGTTCATCTTGGCCCCTGCCACAAGGCAGGTGTGATTACAAAACACACAGATGATTTAGTAAAACATAATGCAAATCTCTTGCAATGAGAGCAACAGTGGTTCAGAAGTTGACAGATTGCTGGGAAAAGTTGCAACACTTTTTTTTTTTTTTTTTTTAAAGGATGTACATCCTCTGATCATCCTTGGGTTGTGGGATTGCACATGACCTCCTTCACCCTGGCCTTTAAGGACCCTCCTCTTCCTCACAGACAGATCCAAAGCATCTGAGGAATGATTTGCTAAAGGCCCTGAAATTGCTGAGGCCAGAGGAGTGGGTGCTGCTCTCCATGCATCTGCCAGGCCCTGTGCCTGTCGTGCAAAGGGGTTGTGAAAAACCAGTGAGGAGGAGGCTGCTTTTCCCCCACGCAGCCAGTTAAGCAGTGTGCAGCGAGTGGGCTCGGCAAACCGGGTCTGAAGGTAAAGTGTCGTGCCAGTAGCTGGACAACTCCTGCCAGATGACAGTGCTGAGGGACAGATGGTCCTGACTTCCCTCCTGTGACCTGTCAGGCAGAGCAAGCAAAGGCCCTTTTGTGGTGGGGCTGGGGCGGATGACAGAGCCCTGGCAAATGTGGAGGGAAGGCGCTACTGGGAGGAGTGGGGTGTGCAGGTGTGCATGGCTGGCTGGGCTCTGTGCGTTTTGGTGGTTGGTTTTAGGGTTGGGTTTTTTTGGTTTTTTTATCATGGGGTGGTTTGGGTTTTGTTGTTGTCAGCCGTGAGAACGGGAGGAGATCTCCAGGGTAGCTGGTGCAAAGGAGAACTGCGCAGCCTCTCAGCTGGGTGTGGAAGCACTGCCTACCCTCTGCCAGCATTCTGGGTATGATGGCTGGGGACCTGGCCTCAGTCCAGCAGTTGGGGTGTTCCTCCTAGATGCCTTTCCTGGATGGCTGTAGGGTGCATGAGTAGTACTGTGTGTGAAGGCCTAGTTTGGGTTCTGTGCCCAAGCCTATGGCTGAGGGAAACGTGACTGCACTGGTTCCAGTGGCAGGAGCAGCAGGAGGTGGAAAGGCACATGGGAGAGAAGAGTTCTCCTTTGCTGATCTCTTGAGAGGATCCAGCCTACTCTGTACTCCAACTTGTTCCCCAAACTGAGGCTGTTGCAGAGCCTCATCCAGCCAGAGGAGATGGGCTATTTCTCATGCTCTTCCCACCCTTCCTGCCACGGTGTCCTCTCACGGGCTTTCCCCTTTGTTCAGAGACCTGGCAGTGACTGACCCAGAAGCAAGCGGGATGTTCTTACCAGCAACTTGGGCATCAGTGCCCAGGTCAAGCCGAGGCCCCATAGTGCAAACTGTGTGCATTGGTGCTGGTAGTGTCACATCCTGCAGCTGTTCAAGAAGCGTGTAGTGGAAGTGCAGACAACCCCCCTGCCGAACAAATTAAAAATCCCCAATGATACCACCTCCCTGCTTCCCCAAAACAAAGGAAAAAAACCTCACTGAAACCCATAAAACCCTTCTAGTCATATATGTATTTCATATTAACAAATGACACAATTTGCCTGTTTTGCAGGATAGATGGTGCAGGAGGTAAGTCGTGTGGGGCCAATATGACTTATCCTAACAAGCCTTGTGGTCCAGTGGGGCAGCATGGCCCAGAAGAAGATCAGTGGTTCAGTGTAGCGGTTCCAGGTAGAGTGCGTGGTCTGGGTGCACAGCCACCCTGATAGCTCTCGGGCCTTCTTGCAGACCTCTGCTGTGTCACCCCAGTGACCCCAGACACTCTCAGATACATGATTGGGTAGAGAATGCCATCTGAAATTCCCACAGCCGCTAATGAGTCCCTGTTGCCATTGCTGGCACTCACAGCCTGCCCAGCTGGAAGGTTCTTGTGTTGGCAGGGACACAGCAATTAACAGGTTAGTTACAGGAGAGTAATTTGAGAGTAAACAAAGTTTAACAGGTCCCAAACCTATGTCAAGCTACCACAAGATCCTGGCTAATGGGATCCACTCTGTGTCATGCGGAGTGAGCTGTGATGACTGGTGGGGCAGGGCAGGGAGCTCCAGCACCTCTCACCCCTGTGGCTGGAGAAGTGGATGGCATAGCTGGGCATACCCTGCTCAGAGGCCTGAAGACACTGGCCAACCTCTTGAGGTCTGCATGGGAGACGATCTTCCTTATCACCAGGAAACTTGGCTCAGGTGATACAAGCTGCTTTTCCCAGTGCTCTCCTATGTGTCCTCTTTTACTCCACTGGGTGCTGTGTCCAGGCAGCCAGCCTCCCTGCCCTAGTGAGAGTGCTGGGCTCCCGGCAGCAGTGGCTGGGGATTGTGAGGGGGTTTTTGGCTGGGGGGGTGGGGGCTCTCTGCTTAGTCCCTTATGACTTGGGACACTACTTCAGCTGCAGGCCTTTCCCCAGCTACCCCACACCATGGTTGCCCTCACCTCGCTCTGTTTCTTTCCAAGTGGGAGCACAGTGCAGAGCAAACAAGCAAGTGCATGAAGAGTGTTTCATAGTTGCTTGCTACCCGTCTCCTGTGCCTGATCTGTGCTGGTGATTACAACCAGCAGCTGAAAATAAGCACTTGGACGGAGAGGTGATGGTGGTGAGAGGGAGCTGCCAAGCTGGACTATTTATACCAGGTGAGTCAGGCTGGTGTCTGAATCCAGCCAAATGCTAGGGAGCTGAAACCCAGGAGCAACCTGCAAAGGACATACCCTTGGATAAGAGGCTCTCGCTGCAGCAGCTTGTTTACTGTAAGGTTCAGACTTGTCCTGATTGTTCCCCGTGATGGACTGCACCTTTCCCTCTAGCTCTGCCACACAACGCTGGTGGCAGCTAGACAAGGAGCAGATGGATCTGTGGAAGTACTCTCGGCATACAAGGCTCCAGAACCACAGCAGTGAGCACAGCCTGAGCCGAGTGGGCCAGAGGTGCCAGAACAGCCGCTTGGAGCCCCTGGAGTGCCGGGATCTGCTGGTCCAGAACGCACTCTTCACTGGGGACCTGGAGATGGTGCAGAAGTACTTCACCAAGAGTGCAGCCGTCAATCTCGTCATTGAGACCAAGGGTGATGAGCTGCGCTGGACTAGCAGGAAACATGGTGGGTGTGCAGGGCTGGGACATGGTGGGGTGGAAAGTGCCCAGGATGGTGACCAGAGGAAGAGTACCTGAGAAAAGTGTTGAAAGGAACCCCTAGTGGTAGAAACAGAGTGATGAGAGAGACACTTGGGAAGAAAGGCCTTTGGATGAGGAAAGAGGATTCCAGGGCTGTAGAACAAATGGTAGCAAGCTTGTTGAAGGTGGCCAGAGACAGATCTACTGGGAAATTATGAGAATAGGGCTCTTGGCAAGGTTCCTGAAGAAGAACAACATCAGGACTGCCCTGTTAGAGACTGCTGGGACAGCTGTGAAATGTGTGAGATGGAGAGTGCTTGAGTGAGAAGGCATCAGGTGGCAGAAGGATGCTTTTCCTGCCTTATGGCTTAAGTTGGGGCTGTTACTCCAGTTTGTTAGAAACTGTAGGCTGTGAGGTGCTTTGGGAACAGCAGAGAGGTCTTAGCAGTGCCCTTTGGGCAGACCTTAGCCCATATCCTGAGGAGGAAGCATGGCTGTGCTTCAGCCTTGCAGGCAGCTGCTTGAGGAGCATGCTACAACTGCTTCATATCTACCTTCTGCATTCTGGTGCTGTAGTGAAATTCAGGTGTGAAGCAGAGGCATTGTGATCCCTGCTCCAAACACTGACTTTGAGGAGCTGCAGGGCAGTTGACATGGGAGGGTTTGCTTCAGAACAAAAGTACTTGGTGGTTTGCTTTCTTTCTCATGTGGGGTTTGCACCCTGCAAGCTGTTCTATTCTGTGAGATGGATTGGGCAAGAGAAGCCAGGGATCTGGGCTACCAGAGAGGTGGTAGAAGCAAGCTTGTCCTGAGTGACAGGACATAGAAGCTGGTCGCGCTTGGTGTTTCGTCCCATCTGTACACCTCACTGTACCTTGCCCAGATACATCTTGCAGCCACCACACTTTCTTCCACACTCTCTGGGCCCTTTTGTTTACCTTCTCACCAATGACATCTCTGAGCTTTTCAGTAGGCAGCACAGCTGGCATGTTACAGGGAGAGATGTGCTCAGTGACTGGGGAGTGTACGTGTCCTCACTGCTGTCTGTTTGTCCTGAGGTCCAGGCAGACTCCCAGAAGTGAAGATGGAGCATCAGGCATGGAGGGGCCATAACTGCAGCACTTATATCCCCAGAAGGTGGGTGCAAAGCCCCCCCTTTGCCAGAATGGAAGAGCTGTTGATGAAGGCCATGTTCCCATGGCTGTGGATTTTTTTCAAGTGTCCTGGCATACAGCTGTGGAGCACACTGGTAATACTTGGCTGTGACCAAGTGTTTTGTGGGGATCCACACTGGCAAGAGACAAACAGATAGGGTGGGCTGCAGATACAAGGGCTGCTGCTCGTGGGTGAGGAAGGTTATTTACTGAGTTCCAGGGTTTGTATCACCCATGCTTTGAATTATTGCGGTCTACGTAGGAATAAAAATACTAAAGCTATTGCTACCCTTTGTGTAACTGAGACCACTGTCAGTAAAATACTAACTACGTATTTTATCCCTTGTCTTACACTGGGTGCACAGACACGTGAACAGCAAGTCAGTCTGCTCATAAAGACTTGTGCCCCAAAGAAAGCAGAATGGCTGATGTGAAACAACTTCACCTAGAAGTTGCTCTTATCACCAGAGCTTCAAGACATGAAAATCACTACCGTGCAAGATTATTCATCAAGCACAGACCAAAGATGTCCTGCCAAATCTACCAGATACGGGTATAGAACAAAAACCAAAGCAAACCTCCGTGCTGCCTGAGGCTTTGGTTTGGCATCTCACTGGCCTTTGGGGACAGCTTCTTAAAACTTGCCCAGCCAGCGACCTTAGATGTAGATTGTAGCGGTCTGGTCTTGCTCAGGTCATTCCTACTGGTATTTTAAGAAGCCCAGAGGAAGTGTAAATGGTGTGGGGTTACTGACACTAACTTACAGGGATGAGTTTAGTGCCTTCCTGGCAATGTTTTTGTGATTGGAAACCTCAGGCTCTCATGGGGTACCTGCTTATGTCTTTGGGGAAATAGAGTATCCCATCAGGTGAGAAAGTCTGTCAGGTGCTTCCCTCTTTGTACCCTTTCATGCACAACAATTCAGCTGGACAAGTCTAGCACAGACAGAGTATGCTGCAGGTTGTCAGTGTAGAAGTTAGTCATTTATTTTCATTACTGAGAAGAGTAAAGTTCCTTATCTTACACTCTTCTCTGGTCCCTCAGGTAATTGTTGCTTGGTGGTCTATTGGAGTCACTTAACTTCTTTTTAGCTGCATGATCTGAATAGTTCCACGATACAAAATTAGCCTGAACACTACTACTCCTCCATGCAACTTGATGTGTTCTTTAGCACGTACAGTCTGAACAAAAAGCACAAAATGCTGATGGACTGTGAGCGAAGTGTGTGGTTCTGTAACCAACGTAGGGGCAGGGTGGGCTTATATGTCTGAGGGGGACAGGGGAAAATGCCATCTTGGGTGAAAGGACAGCAGTGAGGTGTCTTGAGTGAGGGGTCTGTCAGAGGCTGGGAAAGGGAGTGCTAAACCCCTGCAGGAGCTCTCTGAAGTGCTGAATTTCAGCGGAAAGTAGGAAGGGGGTTGAAGGGATAATTACCTTCTGTGTTTTAACTTCACTTGTAGCACATGGTTTCCCATCCTTGCACCTATTTCTGCCTGTCATTTGGCTTAAACTTTCATTAAAAAGAACTTTCCTGTGACTTGTTTGAAAACCTGCCTAGTGCCAAGGGCTCAACTGCGACTAACCCGGGGTGTGTGGTGCTGGAGATGTGCAAGGAGTCAGCAGCTGGACAGAGCTGGTGTGCTCTGGGCAGCACCTGGGTGACAGCGGGCTAGCTGGGCATGAGACCACTTCCCTCTCTTTTCTTAGTGATATCCTGTACCCATTTCTTCTCATCAGGCTCCTCTGCTACCCTGCCCTGCTTTGAGACTTTCCCTTCACAGCCAGTGACTGCAGAGGTGTTGCTGCCTGGAACGAGTGTCCTCATCGGCCTCTTGGCCCAAAGGTTTGGTCACAAGGTTTCCCAGAATAGAGCAGCTGAAACCCAAGCTGTCCCCAACCTGGGCCAAGCAGTGGTGTGACAGTTCCTCCCTCCCTGCCGATCCCCCCAGGGCAGGCGGGCAGCCCATCAGGCTCTGGTGTGTTGTACTCACAGCTCGGATCGTGGCTGGGGAGACAGCAGCAGGTCCTGGCTTCTGTGGAGGGTCTGGGTCCTGCGTCATGGGTAGCACCACAGGCAGAGGAGACAAGAGTCAGGAGCCCATCTGCACACAGAAGGTGGATGGACCTGCCCAGGCCTACTGGCAGGCCCTGCTGACTGGGGATCAGGGGATTGTGGCCGAGATCCTCAGCGAGCCTCAGAACAACTTGGGTCCCAATGCTGTGTTTGACACCAGTGACCTGGAAGAGTGGAAAAACTACCGCTTCAACTTTCGCGGGCTGAGTATGCTGGGGACAGCGGGCAGGCAGCGTGGCCAGCTGGGGCAGGGCTCAGAGCCTTCTGCCTGTGCTGCTGCAGGGCATGGCTGCAGCTGGGATTGCACATTACGGGTGCCATGTGGTTTGGGCACGGGAGCAAGAGTGCTGGGATGTGACCGCGTTCCCCTGCACGGCTTGTGGGAGCATGTGTCCAGGAGCATGAGGGGTGTCTGGGGTACCTGGCCCTTCTAGGAGGGGTGGTGCAAGTGTTTGGAAGCTGCTTGGGTTCTCCCTCTGGGCAAAGGAGATTCAAGCTCCAGGTTGTTCTCCTTCTGTGGCTCTGTGTGCCTGTTCTGCCCATGTGCAGCCTGCGTGGGGCTGCTGGTTTTCTCTGTGGGTTGTGCTGACCAAGAACGTGTCACAGCCCTGTGTTTGGTCCTGGAGATGGTTCAGTTTGAACCTGGCCCTGGGAAATGCAATTGATCACATGCAGCCTCTGCCAGAAAGAGGTGAGAGGGATGTAGTGTTGAATGTGTCATGCAGTCTGGGATGTGGTCCTCCAGCTCAGTCTGGATGAGCAGCAAGAAGTGTGTTTTAAGGAGCCCTTTTCCTGCAGCACTTGCAGGCTGTTTGCCAGCAGACAGCACCAGCTCAGCAGTGGTTCCAGCTGGGTCAGCATCTTTGAGACTTGGCAGGTTTCAGCCCCTTGCTCTCTCCTAGACCCTAGATGTCTATCTCTGCTGAAGCTTGTTTGTCTGCACCATGCTCAGGGCTTGTCTGAGCCTCCTGTGTGCATGTCAGCCCAGCCAGCATCTCTTTGTTTTACTACTTGGTTCCTTGCCTGTGCCCCAGGCCCTTCAGCCACTGTGCTTCTGTCAAGAGAAACCCTCTGATGGAGCTGCAGGTGAAGCACATGCTTTCTGGGAACAGCCTCTGCCCTCGGCTCCCACTCCTCCGAGCTCCCTGAGTGCTGTGGCTGGACATGGCTCCCTGATGTATCTTTCCCTGCAGGACTGTGGTCCCTGAGCTACGAGCAGGAGCTCACTACGCCACTGCACATCACGGCTGGCCGGGGCTACACAGACTGTGTGCGGCTCCTGCTGCTCAGGGGTGCTGCCGTCAACTTCGCACCCGGGGGTAAGACCGCGCTGCACGAGGCCTGCGAGGCAGCCAGGACAGACTGTGTGCGCCTGCTGCTCAGCTTTGGTGCTGACCCTGAGGCTGTCTCCGAGCGTGGCTACAAGCCCCTGCATCTCTGCAAGAGCCCAGACTCCATTGAGTGAGTGCTGCCCAGGGGATCAGTGGGGCTCCCTCCCCTCAAGCCTTGCCCTGTGTAGAAGGGTTCCTGGTGCATCCCTGCAGGGCGGCTGGTGGCTGCAGCAATGACTGCTGAACGGGGCAGCCTTGCTGCTCTTCCTGGACCATGATCACCTCTGAAGCCCAACCAATGACTGCAAGCGCTAGTCCTCAGATGGTGCAGCTGAGCTCCGTGCTGCTGTTTTACGGCTCACGCTGTGGAGCTCAGGGCACATGCTGTGCGGGCAGTCCCCCGTGGGCGGATGGGACGACACTTTACTAAAGTTAGAGTTAGGGTGACAGTCTCTCTGCTCACCAGCCACCTTGGCTTAAAATCACCGCACCAGGGCATGAGGAGCAGTGATTATTGGAGTCTTGAGAAAAAGGAAAGACAGGGGGGTGGGAGGTAGGATAGGAGCCGGAGAGGAGAGCCTGTCACTGAGCCATCTTGTCCCACACAGGTGTGTCCAGCAGCTGCTGCAGCATGGTGCCAGTGTGAACAGTCAGACGGAGGAGGAAGGCAACACAGCTCTGCACGTTGCAGCGCGGCATGGCTTAGCAGACCATGTCCAGCTGCTCCTGCGCTATGGGGCAGAGCTGGAAGCAGAGAATGAGGAGGGGCAGACGCCACTGAATGCCGCCTGTGCCCAGCCCCACCAGCCTCAGGACATGGACCGCTACTACAGGGTTTGCCAGCTGCTGGTGGAGAGTGGTGCAAGCATCAACGCTGCAGACAGGGACCGTCAGCACCCGCTCCACCTGGCCTGCAAGAATGCCAATGCTCAAGTAGCAGAGTTACTGCTGGCCCGGGGTGCTAATGTCAATGTCATGAACTACAGTGGCAACATGGCACTGCACAATGTCCTGCTAGTAACTGCCTACAAGCTGGAGCACCGTCCGGAGCTTGTAGTGCGAGCCCTGCTCAACTACGGTGCTGTCCGCGTCTGGCCCGGCTCCCTCCTCAAGGTGCGGGGCTCAGCTGTGCCCACAGCACAGTGGGAAGGGAGGGCTGTGAGCAGCAGGGCCCAGGTGAGAGCCTGGATGATTTTGTGGCAGCAGGGTTTGCTCTGTGCCAGCCCTCTCCCTGTCCTCCCATTACTTCTGAGGGGCTGAGGGAGAGGAAACTGGCATTACTGGTGTGGGATTCCCTGAAGGTTTCTCTTGGGGTATGCTCTCCTGCAGGGCTCTCCTGCTTCTGTCTGCTACACTGTGTGGACAGTAGTTACCCAGTTTCCATAATCACTTGCCCCAGAAAGCGTTGGCCCTTTTCCTCCCTGGGGATGTGTTTCCCCTTTGGGGCACACCCTGCAGCTTCTGCTGCCTTTGTGAGACACCAGCAAACAAAGGGTTAATTTCCTGTCTTAATTCCTGAGCAGTGCAATAATTACCCAGCCCGGAGATCAGCAGATTGCTCTCCCCTTTGGGAAAATACAGGAAAATCAACAATTAACACTAATTAATCTCCTATTAACGCCAGATAATGAGGATCACTCGTACAGCCGGAATAGACTCTGACAGCTACTGCTGGCCTGGGCCGCAGGGAGTGGGAGCCAAGAGCTGGGGGATCTCTGCGAGCTGTGGGTGGGGTGTGCTCCAAAGGCCACATGGGTGGCCTGAGATACATGGCACCAGCCGGGCACCGGCACCTGCGCAGACGCAGCACAGACCAGAGATGCGTCGCGCAAAACACATACGGTGCCTTCTGGGGCTCTGTGCAGCAGCCGGGCTGGGCACAGCGTGTCCTGGGGCACCCCTTGCACGCAGCACAGGCATGGGATGTCTCTGCACCCTACACCCCGAGACCCCTCCACAGAGACCCGGCGCATGCCTCAGCTGCTCGCAAAACGGCTGTCGGGCCTTGGACTGGAACGGCTCGTGCTCTAGCTGGAAAAATGCGAGGAAAGGAGCCTGGCATAATGCAGAGCATTGAGTCCTCATGAGCTGCTTGCAGCCAGGAGGTGGGCGCAGGAGATTTGCATCCCAGCCATGTATGGTAGTCCCGGCATCTTGAGAAGAGGCTGAGGGGATGCAGTGGAGCCAAGCACAGCTGTGGTGGGTGTTGGTTCAGCCACCCTCTTTGCAGGAGTGGTACTCTGCCGTGTCCCACCATCAGTGGGTTTCATCTCCTGGGACAGCACCAGGGAAGGACATCAGTTCTCCAGGTTTACCAAGGCTGGATTTGAGCAGCTTCTTAGGAGTTGAAGGTGGGGCTTGCAGGGGCTTGCAGGACCTTGCCCGAAGGCACTGTTGAGCTGGTCTCTCCCTGGTGCAGGTGCTGCGGTACTGCCATACCTGCCCGCGTGTCATCGAAGCCCTGGTGAACAGCTACGATCACGTGCGCGTCTCTGAGGACTGGGTGGAAGCGGTTCCAGCGGAGGTTGTACAGGTGAGAGGATGCAGGCAGACCACTGCAGCAGGGTGCCGGAGGAGGCTGGGGGCTGAGGGGAGTTCAGGCATGGTGGGGCTGGGACTGGGTGGAGGTTTGCTGGGCACAGGGGTGGTGCTGCTGGGGGACAGGGACGCTGCACCATAGTGACTGAGGTGAAGGGACGTCTGGCCGGGCTTCTGCTCCACAGGGTACTATCATCAGCTTTATCTGCCTCTGGTCCTCTTTTCTCTCTCTGTAGAAATACCCACGTTTCTACCAGTCACTTTTTGCCCTGGAGCAAAGGCCTCGCTCCTTGCAGCACCTGGCTCGCTACACACTCAGGACCTTCCTGGAGGGCAGGCTGCTTCTGGTCCTGCCTCAGCTGCACCTGCCAAGTGCCTTGCACCGTTTCCTGCTGCTCAGCTTCGAGGATGTTCTCTACTAAGGGCTGTGATTTCAGTCCTCCTGTGCCTCTCTGTAGAGATGCTCCATCCCTGCCAGTGCACTCCGTGCCTTCCCAGCTCACCCTTTCCCCTCACACACCTCCTGCCAGGCCACGGTAGCCCCCATGCCAAGCCTGTCCCTCTGCCTTGTGTACCGATGTTGGAGTGTTCTATTCACCCTGTCTAATCAGGACAAATCCAGGCTCACTAAGAAAAGAAAGGTATGGGGATTAGGCATTTTGTGAGTCAAGGAGGAAATACACTGCCCTGATCTCAGGCTTAGTTGTGGGATATTGGTCTCCCTATCCCAAATCTACAAACTCTAACCTGAACCAGGCAGCTCTGGTGCCTTTGTTGGGATCCTGCCTTTAGTTGAGTTGCCTATAGTTTGTATCCAAAGGTGTTTGGAATAAACCCTAGTCTTTTGGTACTAGAGGATAACTTCTGCCTTGCCTAGAGGACAGAGCTGACAGAGCTCATGCACAGTGGCGCGTGTGCTCTCGGACCCATCCGCTTCTCAGATGACAGGGAAGTGTGTGGTGGGTGTGGGGCTGAGGCCTCCTGGACAGACACTGCACGTACTGTCCGGGGTTGCCTGGCTCTGCAGTTTGGGGCAGGACAGCCCTGCACTGAGGACTTTGACGTTGGGTGAGGAGGGAACATGCCCTGAGCACGACAGTCCCCTGGGCACCGAGCAGCCAGCCCCTGTGGCAGCCCAGCCAGCATCTCCCAGAGCACTGCGCAGGGCTGTGCATGGCTGCCCACGCTGCACCACGCTCTGGATGAGGAAAAGGGGCGCGTCTGGTCCTGCCATTTGAAGACGCAATTATAAAGAAATCCAAGCACTAACCATCCTTTTAAGATTTGCCATTCCTGCTTCTGACTCAAGCGGTGCCTGAGCTTCTGCTGGCTGGCAGGAGGTGCACCAGGGCAGCACCACAGGTTCCCTCTGTTGGAGCACAAGTCTTTCAAGGCCTGTGTGAACACCCGCATCAGCATCAGGATGCTGGAACATGCAGGTTTGAAGGGTAAGCAGTCTGACAGTCTCCCAAATTCTAGTCACCACTTTAGAGGGTTCATTTTTAGCCAGATTGTGTCTGTGACTGGGGGAGGCACAGGCAAAGGAGGGTCTTTCCCTTTTGGTGGCAGCACAGTCTGGGATTGCCTTAGTCTGACTGAATCTCTTTGGTATGAAGGCATCCTGCAGAGCCAGCTCAGCAGCACATGTGGGGCTGGTTTGCTGGTCCTCCTCCTTTCCAGCACTGTCCACATTCCTGCAATAACTATGCTCAGTGGTATGTACTCAGCCACTAAGGCAGTATCACCTTAAGGACGGGGAGGATTGAATTTGATGGTTTGCTTTATTTTGTAACGGTTTTCTGCAGCTGTCAGAGTTAAAGCCACACCTCAGGTCTTGCTGATTGCTTTGCTAATTCTGAAGTCTGCTCTGCCTTTGGACAATGAGGGCAGCTCGGACTGGAAGGGTTGAACCTGCAATGGTTTGTTTCTGCAAACACCAGAGCACGCGGTGCCACTGCACACATGGGCAGCAGCTCCTGGCACTGACAACTCCTCTTCAGACAAAGGTGTCCTGGCACAGGTGGGCACCTCTTGTGATGGAGGACCCGTGTGGGCACTGCAGTGGAATTGCCAAGGTTCCTTCCAGGTTGCAGGCAGGGAGTCCCAGCATGGGGGTGGGGGTAGCGCTGAGGGCAGGTGGGTGCCTGAGAGGTGCAAATCCATCCCTGGGCACAAAGCTTCACAGACTAGATTTCATCTACGGTCCTGCTGACATGAAAAGGGCAGAATTTCATGGTGTGTAAGGATACCACTAAGTAACTGTTTTCAAGAAATGTGAGACTAGTTTGAAAAGGGAAGTATCTTTTACAGATTGACTGATTTAACTTGGGGGGGGGAACCAAACCAACCAACCAAAAAAAAAAAAGCACCAGAAAAGCTTTTGGGCACTCAAGCCCTTTTTCAGAACTGGAACCAAGAAGTTCAATCTGTATGTTGAACTAACTGCTCTGTAGTTTCTTGGATATTCATGTGAACACATTTAAATGCTGGCAAGACACACACACACACACACACACACACACACACACACACACACCCAGTTATCTTAAGATCCCCGGTGTGCCATGATTTGTTATAGAGAAAAAAAATCAATGCTTCAGTGAACTCATTAGCCAATTAAATACTCTTGGATGTAAGTTATCCTCCTGCAGATTATAAAAATTGTTACTTAAACAGTTTGTCTTTAGCTTCTTCCTTAATTACTGATGGAATAGAAAGTATGTCATTACCACTGCCGAATATGAATATTGTCCATTGCTGTTTCAAATACTGAGCAGAAATATTTATTGAGTTCTTGGTTTTCATTACACACAATGTACATTTACACACAGAGAGCTGGGGTAGGTGCCTGGCAACTGCTGTTCTGTGGATTCTCTGCTGCTGGAGCATCCTGCTCTGGGGTTGACATCTAAAAATCCTGAGAAATGGGAGAGGATTCAGAGAAGAGCCATAAGCGAGTTATGGATTGCCAGTGATTCCTAGCAGTGGGAAATTCGGAGGGGTGGTGGTTGGACACACTGCGGTTGATTCTTGGGGACGGCTGTGCTGTTGTAGACGCCTGTTCCTTGGTCCCAGACTTAGAGGTCAGGATGGGTTGGCAGCACTTTTCCACAAAGCACTGTAGGCACGGGCTCCAGGCCCTCCAACGCCGTGCTGGCATCCGTCGCTACTCCAGCTTCACTGTGCCTGCCTTCGAGGGGCAGGCTGCAGAGTTTACTCAGCATCGCCAGCTCTTCTTAATGGTCTTAGGGGTAAAACTAGATCCAGTGGCTGGAAATTGAAGCTGGGTAAATGTGTATTAGTAATGAGACACGTTTTTAATAGCAAGGGTATTAATTGTGCCTTGGAATAGCTTATCATGGTGGATGTAGATTTCTCATCTCTGGCTTTTTTTTTAAAAATCACCAAAAGATCTGCTCTAGCACAGCCCAGAATTCATCCTATGTGGTGTTGAGCCCAAGTCCTGAAGAGATCCAGCTACTTAATTACAGATCTATGATCCATGGTCTCGTCACTCTGCCACATGGGTCTGCCTCTGGCCTCTGTCACCACTGGGACTGTGCTTGGCCCCAGGGCAGTGAAACAGGGTTCTGTTTCCCTTAATAGCACTGCTCACTTCATTGGTGCTTCATTGATGTCTCCGACCACCCATTAGTTTCCCCCATTTTGTAATTACTGGTTTGTACTGGCTTGATCAGCTTCCTTACTCTGAATTTCCTGCCTGTGCTGGTTTCTGAAAAAGACATTCTGAAATAAATGGTAATGCTAATTTATAATTTTATTCAAATATTTGCTCTTATTTAATTTCTCTCCCAAGCTTTAGCTTTGAGACTTCAGCTGTTTAGCAGCACTGAGCATGTTTCACCCCGGTACTGGACAGTGTTTGTGGGCTGCCAAAGCACCTCAGGGCTGGATGTGACATGCAGAGGCAAACTCCCTCCTCTCACCAGTGCGTGAGGACCTCAGGAGCTGCCCCGGGACCCTTGCAGTGATTCCACCTAAGGAAGCACTCCAAGGGTCTTGGACTGGCAGCAGTAGGAGCCTCAGTGTTTGCCCCAACCCCACACAGCAATGTGGCCCCTCTCTGAGCAGCACCATGCAGAGCTCTGCTGGACTTACTTCAGGGGCTGGTTTGGCTCCAGCAGCATGCCTGGTGCTGAGTGTTTCTGCTATTCACTGTTAGGATCGTGGCTCCAAATGCTTCCCACACTTCTAGGCACTCTGATGAAGCACAGAGGTCACAGAAGTTGGTAAACAAGATAGGCCACCATTACTGCTGGCCTTGTGCATGACCTATCAAAAAGCCAGGTATGTGGTGTTGCTCTGGAATGTCAGCTCTGCCTGAGTCCCAGGATGGCCCACTCTGAGGATCCCTCTCTTTAACTTATAGTCTTTGCCTATTTTGGAAACCCTGGCTTGGGACAGGTCATTGGAAGGGGCCTTTTTCTGCTCTGAGATCTTGTCAGAAGCAAAACTATGCACCCGGGACTGCTCTTTCTGCTATAAATGAGGATCCTGGATGCTCATTGCTCCAGCTATGGCCCTGCCAGGGCTAGTTCTGAAATATGTTCCCCAGGTTTGAGAGGGTGTCCCTCCAGCTGCTGCAGACAGGTTTTGCTGTAGGAAGCTGCAGGCAGAATCACACGGGGCCACTCGACAGTGGGGTGAAAGCCTGTGAGACTGTGTTTGCAGAGGCCAGCTGGAGCCAACCACCCCGGTGCTCCTTGTGTCCAGGTTGCCTGCTGGGTCAGGACTTGCGCATTAGCTATGACCCACCAGGCTGAGGGTGTCTGCAGAGCCTGATGGCTCAAGCCAGGGTTCTTTCATTCGGACCGTTTTGTGGGTATAGTCCAACAGTAGAGTCTGGGCCTGATACGAGCCTAGTTTCTTTCAACACAACATCACAACCACAGCAAACCCATTCTCTAGACTATCCAAACTTGGAGTAAATAATTTTGCAGCACTACCCTTTTAATATGCTTAGTAGCTATATTGCAGGAATGCCTAGAGGCCATAACTAGATTTAGTCCTGTTGTGCTAGATTCTGTGTCGAGACCGTAAGTGGAGCAGGTAGAGGCATAAAGTTAAGGTTGCATAGCAGTTTCCATTAGAAAGACCTGCTTTCATTTGCCAGTCAGTTATTAAACTTTAACTATTGCAGTTGTGGTTTGCCATGCTGTGTGCTGAGCTTTTCCCGCTACAGCTACAGCAAAAATTAATTGGCCTCTACTTAGCCAACAGCCCATGCACCAGGAATATGCTCTAGACTCCCCACCTTGGAGGAGCAGCAGTGCAGGAAGGAGAACTGGCCTGGATGGTTCTTCTTCTGCCCAGCAGCGTGGGATCAACTTTTCCTAAATTACCAGCCTCTGAAGATCCCCTTTGGCAGGTACCAAGCAAGGGCGTTTTTAGAGGCTGATATTTTTCTCCCTGGAAGCCTCTGCCTATGCTGAGCAGTTTGAATTTACGCCAGATCCTCTGTGCTAACCAGAGAGGTCATGTACCATCTTCAGCATGGACACTGTGTCCAAAGCGTCAAGTGTTGAGCAGGACACTTTCCAGTCTTGCCTGCTCACTCCAGAAATGTAGGCAAACTGACTTTTTCAGGCTCACATGTGCAGCAAGGAACAGAGAAGACGAGGAAAAAAGCTTCATCAGTTCTTATGTGGAAAACAGGCAGGAAGAGGTGTGGGAAACACGGGCAGCCTGAGGAAGTAGGTGATGGAGAAGATGGGACAGGCTGGTCTGTAATTGCTTAAGGGCACTGCCTGCAGAGACTGGACTTGGATTCAGTACTCAGGGCCCAGCCTGGTGTGACTCAGGGCCAAGTGCTGAGGCTGATAAACATGGAGCTATGACCCAGCAACTCCAAAACAGAAGGGGAAGAGAAGGTCTCCTCCTGAGATGTTCTTTTAGCTCAATGTCTGATAATGTAGCCAGCAAGGTCCTGAGAGGTCTCTGTCAACAGCTGCGAGTACAATGAAACCAGGGGCTTTACAGATTGCATGTGCAGTTAATATTTCTCTTGTACCTGGTGTGTTGGACGGTGCATCTTCAGGCACGCTGAGGGGGACGCACCAGGTACTTGCCAGGGGGAGATGAAGCCCGATCAAACGGAGCAGAGTTGGCTCCCTGCAGAGCAGGCGTGTGGGTAGCGAGAGACACCCAGGGAGCAAACTGAACATCAGAGATCTGAGCCTCAAGTGGAAGCCATGGAAACTGCATTTCCACTAAGCACAGAAACTGTGGAAGATTAGACATAGGACACAGAACTGGGAAAGCCTCTGGAGGTCTAAGGGGTGGTAGAGTTGTCATATACAGTCTGGACCCTCATCCTTCCAGCTTGGCTTGCTCTGCAAGGATGGTGGATGTGGGAGCTCTACACCTGTGTCTTGTTCAATGCACACACTGAAGTACAATAGCACAGGATTTGCTGTATTTTGCTTTCAGCCCTTTTTAACCCCAGCCCTGCAACCATTTCTCTGGATTGATTTGGCAATGGAGTTCTACCTTACTTGACTGCAAAAACTTACGAGAGAAAGCAAACCAGAGTGGAGTCCGTCGTCAGGTCACTGAGCGCATTGCGCTCCTCCTGGGAGTCTGGCTCTCTGTCTGTGTGTGGGGAACCTCAGCGAGGGCCTGCCCCTCTGCCTGAGGAGCTGCATTGGAGCTCAGGCTCTCACCCTTAGTCTCTGCCTGACCTCAGTATTTGCTCAGGTCAGTATGGGAGATTCAGGAAGGACCTGCTGCTTTGTGCACGGGCAGACATCCCTCTCTCCCTGTGGGAACCATAGTTTATTCCCAGCTTTTTCTGTTTCCCCAGCAAGACCAGTGCTCGGGCCAGGACAGCAGTGTCCTGTTGCTCTCAAGTATCTTGTTAACTTAGATGACAGTGTGACATGTGGGCTGAAGGTTACATATAAAAGGTTCATGGAACAAATGATCAGACTGCAGTCGCTCAGGCGTTAGGAAGTTGCTTGCATAGCCTTGATTTGGACCCTTTGGGCTGCACTGTCATGTCCTCGACAAAACACATAATTCAAGGCTGCAGCAAAGTTGGTGCCCAAGGCCTCCTCGGGGACAGAGTAGGAGAGGGTGGTGGTGAAGAAATCCGCATATTCACATGGATATCAATGCCACCAGGGAGCCTGGGTAGCTAAGCAGCCAGAGGTACTACATCCCTGGTCAACGGGGGAATGAATACAGACAGGAACACACTGGATCCTTGAAGAGCACTGCCCCTCAGTGAGAGCCTGAGGTCTGGCGTGTGGCTGTGCCACTGAAAACCCAGCCAGAGTGAGTTTAAACACAACTTCAGCTCTGGCATTTTCTCAGCCTGAGTGCTTTCCGTGCTGATCCTGATGCTGATGCTCCTCCTAAGCAGGGCTTTAGTTTGCTCGATGTTCAGCATATTACAGGCCCTGTTATCTTCCTGTAGGCAGGAGCACAACGCAAGTGCTGAGTTGGAGGGGATAAATGCTGCATTTTAGTGCAGGGACTCCCCGCACAGGGCCGAGTCGTGCTCCCCAGGACAGGCAGCGGGACAAGGCAGAGCTGTGGAGCTCTGGCCGCAGGTCGGGAGAGTTGGGCTCTGTCTGGGCTCCCTTGCTCTGCGGGTTGAGTGATGTGCGGAAGGGTCCAGCGGCGGCCCCGCACAGCTGACACACACGAGTGCGCAGGCGGGAGGGGCAGAGCCCGGGGGCTTTGTGCAGCCGCAGCGCAGCGCGGGCGGGTCCGCAAGCCACGGCCGCGGGAGCCCCCAGGGACAAACAGGTCCGGCCGGGCTCCACCGCCCGAGCCGGCGCTACCCGGTGCCCCGGGCATTCACCGGACACCCGGAGTCCCGGGCTGCGGCCCCGCTCTGCCGGGGCTCCGCGTCACCTGCCCGGTCCCGACGGAGCCGGGCCCCGGGAGGCCCCCCCGCGCTGGACAGCCCCGCGGGGAGGCAGCAGGGGGGGGGGGGGGGGAGGGGCGGGGGGGGGGGGGG